>PPHD01019037.1:0-14280 GCA_002909625.1 Bambusicola thoracicus | reverse complement strand
CACATCTTAACCAACAGATAAGGACTGTCACCATCCTGAAATAAATGTGTGGCAGTGTCTATTTATATATTCTTCCTCCGTGGGTGCTCCATACTCATCTAACTTTACTTTTGGAGGCAGTTCTGTTGTTACACAGAAGGCTCAGGCTTTGGATGACTTGGAAATGGCTCCACCATGAATTCATTTGGACACATGTAGTAGAGGCTCTGTGGGAGTGAAGATTTCAGTTGAGCTATGGACAACAACATGAATCTATAGGATTTATGCTTTGAAACCTCATGGTGGTTACAGCAAACCTCAGTTGCTTTATGTCTTGGTGCCTAGGTGCCAAGTGTAGGTGTAGTGGATAGGGATAGAGTGGGAGGATAACTTAAGTGTCTGGAATGCTGCTGGGCAGCAAAGGACCCGGGGCTGCTGGTTGCAGCTGGCTACACATCAGTCAAAAGTGTGCCCAAGAAGGCTCTTGGCTCCTGGTCTACATAAAAACAAATCTGGCCAGCAAGACTGGTGAAGGAGACTAAGGGAAGATCTCATCAGTTTTGCCTGAAAGGAGGCTGCAGCTGGAAGGGTGTTGATCTCTTAGGTGACAAGAGATAGGATGCAAATAAATGGTCTCAAGTTGATCTGGGGGAGGTTTAGTTTGGTTATCAGAAAGAATTTCTTCACTGAGAAAGTGGTCAAACATTGTACCAGACTGCCCAGGGAGGTGGTCAAGTCTCCATCCCTGGAGTTATTTAAGAGACATGTTGATGTGACACTAAGGGACATGGTTTATTGATGGGACTCGATGGATGTACTTGTAGACTTTCAAGGCTACAGAGGAACCACAAGTAGTGACAGAGCTGGAAACATGATCATAAGCTCTGGATTTGAATTCCAAGGGTGTGTACAGAACTTGCTTTTTTCAGTGCAGAGATCCAATTCACAGCAATAGAGGCATATGCTTCACACTACCCTGTTCACCTGTTGGTTGTGCAGGAGATTAAAAAACAAACAAACAAAAACCAACCAACCAAAACAAACAAACAAAAAAACTTAATCATCTGATGGAAGAACAAGGAAATTAGAGATAAGCAAATCATTATTACCCAAACTTGGTTTCCCTGAGATAGAAGAAGCTGGTGCCAGCCAACGCAGTGCTCCCATTCCCTGTGGAGACATACAGATTTACACTAAGCAAGGAGCTTGAAATGTGCATCCAGTAGAGGAAGTGTTACGTAGGATTTTGGAAGAAAAATATTTTCTGCCCTTTTTAGAAAAAGGAACGTAACTGTGCTGCTTTCTGCAATGCAAATAGTGCAGTGCACTCGAGGCTGGGAAGTACTGGTGTCTCCTGAGTCCTGGAGCTGGGGTGGAATATGGCCACACAGAAAAGTCCTGGTGTCACATTGCTCAGTATTTTTGAGCATTTTGCTTTGCTGAGTGTTTCCCTTGCCAAACTGTGGCTGTGGGTCTGGCAGACCTTCACCTGAGCAGTGGTTGATAAGCTTCAGTCTCTGAGGATGGATTAATTTCATAAATGAAAAGACAGCAGTGCTTCCAAAGGTGGAGGATCTCCAGGGACCTCTCTGCAGGAGATGGGTTCACATTCCCCCTCTAGCGTGGCCTTGGTCACCACAGATGAGATTGCTTTGCAGAACCTATTAACAGACAGATTAAGATCTCTCGCAGAGGTCATTTAGCAAACAGGGAGACAAATCGGTGGCCTTTCTCTGAGGAATACTTGTTTTCTTCTCAGTCCTCAAAACAATCTGAGGAATGTGTTTGGATCCAGCTTGTTTCTGCTGGATTTAACCCTCTCATCCCTAGGAATAATCGTTTGTGTCCTGCCCATGTGATGGGAATGGGGCAAGCTGTTCCCCATCCCGTGGGGACCAGGAAGCTTGGGGATGCTGTTGCAGCTTTTGTGGGGTTTGTGCCTTGGCTGCCTGGAACCCGCTCCCATTCCATCTTTTGAGCCACGTTGGTTTTCAGAAGCACGCAGCAGGGTTTGTGGCGTGTGTGTGGGGATATGCCTGTGTGTGCATGACAAGAGGATGACTAAAGTTGGCTGGCGTGCGGTTACATAAATTTGCATCAGCCCCCTATGTTGTATGTAAAGCACGGGGATGACTCAAAGGCGGGATCTGCAGTGGCACGTAGCGTCTGCTGGCTGTCACTGGTTGACAGCCCAGAGCAAGGCTGCGGTTGGGTCTGGTTGTGTACTACCCTCACCTGCCACAAATGTTGGCACCTGGGTGCTGGTGGCGCTGGCATCTCTTGTATCCATCCATTAGGGAGTGGGGTTCTGGTGCTGAACCTCAAACCAGCTGGCCAGTGGGACAGCACCATCTGGAAGTGCAATATTGCGTATGTGGGCTGTTGAAATGCAAAGCAGCTGATAGGAAAATGAGCCCCATATCTCTGCAGTGGTGATTCCCCTACTGCCCACACGAGGCAAAACCACATTTAGATGTAATGATAAAGGATGTATGGTGAGCAGAACTGAGCTGTGATCCCTCTTGAGCTTAGGATCCAGACTGAAAGCCTGGAGCAAAACACGTTGGACTGCAGAGAAAGATTTTGCTGGTAAGACAGCGAGATTAAGAAAAGTAGTTTTATTCAGGAAAGAGTGCATTCTTCATAGCTGCCTTACGTGTTCAGAACCATGCCTCTGAATTGCAAGATTAAAAATAAGACTGATTTTTTTTTCATATTCAAGTTAACTTTCTGGACGATGGAGCTTAGATTTCTATGCTTTACAGTTATGTTTTTCCTCCAGCACCACAGGTCCCTTTCCCTCCACCCCACTCCAAACTCTTGAGTGATTGCTGGCTCCAGGAGCTGGGGTGTTCAGAAAGGACCAGGAGTTGCAGGATGGGCAGCTCTGGTGCTGTCTGACTTCACCCAGTAATAACAACATCAACCGAAGGGAGATGACAAAGTGCAGTTTTGTCATGTTTTACATGGATTAATGATTTCAATAAACAGCTTTTCTCATTTGTGTATGTTAGGGGCAGCCCAACATCTTAGAAAACTCTCTGAGCTTTCTCTGGCTTTCTCGGTGACTGCATTCGAAGGCTGAGCTTGTTTGATCTGCCTCCATCCTCTCTAATGTTTGTCATCTGTAATAGCCACCAGACTGCAGCGAGACAGCAGTTGCTGATCCCCGAGGGGTCTGGTTTTCCCTTGATGTATCTGTAACTCCTTTTATAATCGTAAGAGTTATTGGTACATTCTGCGGGGATTAGTTAATGACCTGCGATGTGCAATCCAGCAGGGCACGGCTCTCCAGTGTCTCCCATTATCTGCTGTGTGGTGGTGATTTCTGAGTGCTCTGAAGATGTGCCTTCATTAAGCTGCAGTGCGTGGTGGGGACAAATATCACTGCTCTTGTTTTGAGATGGGAAAACCGACATGTTCCTCGTTTTGTGGATAAACAATGTGAGATGCTGCAGTGTCAAACAATTTATGGTAAGCTAAGCCTGGTTCAGGCTGCTGTGGTTTAACAAGCCACCTCTCCTTGTCTGTGCTCTCGCAAAGGCCATGGTTGTTCTGTTATCTGGAGGCAGCTTCTGCGAGATGGGCTTAGCTGGGAGGAGAGGTGAAGCTGTCATACACGAGGTTCAGCTTGATGAAGGTATCAGACATGCTCACATCTCTCACAGCGTTGCTGATGACATTATTTAGAGCCTCACAGAAAATCCTCCGGGGATTGGGTGTGGGAGCATGCTAGTGGCACGCTTGAGTCCCTAAGGAGTAGGCCATATTATATATACACATGCCCATGCTTTCCCATGACTGTCAGAAATGCTACGAGCCATTATCAAAGGAGAATATGGCAACATGAAGGAGTATTCCTGCTTGTTGGACAGCATCTATGTTGGTATTTGTATGTACACCCTGGAAATATTCAAGGCCAAGTTGGATGGGGTCCTGGGCAACCTGGTCTAGTGCCTGATTTAGTGGTTGGCAACTCTGCCTGCAGCAGGGGGATTGGAACTAGGTGATCTTTGAGGTCCCTTCCAACTCAAACCATTCTATGATTCTATCACATGGTCACCATGTTGAATGTCCCTGCAGCCCAATATAAAGCCCAAGTCCCAGGGCAGTATGTAGTATCCAGGAGTGACTCATACAACCACTGTGTTGCACATCTCTTCCTGGCCTGATGTAAAACAAACACACGGTTTCTGTGTTATCTTGACCTAGACTAATGTTACTATTTTGGGGTTTTATGTCAGAAGCACAAAAAATCCTGGAAATCACAGATGGAAAAGACCTATGAGATCATCCCTTCCACCCACAAGATTGTTCCCTGCAAAATATTCTCCATTGCTTTGTCCAAAGCAATCTACATTCATTTTGGAGGGGGATCCTAATGCTTCCCCGGGGGAAAGCAATAGAATCTTACATCTTGCAGTGTGCCAAAGAGAACTCATTTATCTTCAATCTACAGTCCAAAGTCAATTTTACTGAGTTTAAACCTGCCTGTCCAGATTTGAGTCCCTGAAACTGCTCCTGCTCTTGGCGCACTGCATGGCAAAAGGGCTTGCACCAGAAAGAACTGAACACAGGCTACTTAACCCTCTGTAATGGGATGAGTTTCCCACCAGACCTTGAGCAGCAATAGGTCTTCCCGCTATACAGCTATCACCCCACAGGGCTGCACCTCCTCTTTCCCCTTGAGACACGGACTTCCCGAATAATGTATTTTATTTCATTGAGTATCTAATTTGTAGTTTAATGGGATGTAAAGATCTGGGATGGTAGCTCGGGCTTTTTTTCCCCTGGTAAAATTCACACTGAATGGGAGTAGGCTGCAGCAAGTGCCTCCTGTGGAAGAAAAGATGGGCAACTTGGGGAGAGGACAAAGGAGTTGTTAGGATATGCAGGGAGAAAATTAGAAAGGCAAAAGCTAAGCTTGAACTCCACCTGGCCACTGTAGTAAAATAGAACAAAAATCTTTTTTACAGATAAACTAACAATAATAGGAGGGCTAAGGAGAATCCCTGTCCCTCTACTGGATGTGGCGGGGAATGTGACTGCTGAGGATAAGGAAAAGGCCAAGGTTCTCCATGCCTTCTTTACATCTGTTTTTAGAAGTCAGGCCAGTCACCCTTGGGGTGCCTTACCCCATGACCTGGAGGTCTGGGATGGGGAGTAGAATAAACCACCCATGATTCAGGTGGAAACAGTTAGAGACCTACTCCACCTGCACTGCCCTAAGTCCATGCAGCTGAGTGGAGTCCACCTGAGGGTGCTGAGAGAGCTGGTTTGAACAGGCACACTCTTTGCTGGGTAAAGAACTAGCTGGCGGTCTGGGCTCAGAGAGTGGTGGTGGATTGAATTAAATCCAGCTGGCAGCTGGTCATGAGTAGTGTTCCGCAGGGGTTGGTATTGGGGCCTGTCCTCTTCAGTGTCTTTATTGATGACCTGAATGAGGGGGCTGAGTGCACCCTCAGTAAATTTGCAGATGACACCAAGCTGGGAGGACGTGTTAATCTGCCTGGGTGTAGGAAGGCCCTGCAGAGAGATCTGGACAGGCTGGATAGCTGAGCTGAGGCCAATATTGGGGTATAGGACATGATTAGTGATAGGACTCGGTAGGTCAAGTTGATGGTTGTACTTGGTGTTGAAGATCTTTTCTAACCTAGATGGTTCTATCATTCTAAGTGGTTAGTAGCTTCCTGATGGATGGGTTAGACCATCTCAGCGTGTCCACATGCTTGGGCTCCTGGGCAGCAAGCCTTCTGCCAACTCTTGTCACACCTGAGATGTTGCAAGTTATTAACAACATCTGCTAATGAGCCCCATCATGTTATTGAGAAGCCTATTTTAAATATAGAATGCAATTGCAAAAGAACAACAGAAAAAAAAATCATAACAGAGTTTACAGATATATTGGAAAAGAAAACACTCTCCATCTGCAGGGTGGGGAATATATGTGCCCATTCTCTGCTCCATCCCAACTGTGCGCCTGCTCTCACCCTCATGTCCTCTGGGAGTGGAGATGGAAACCTCTGCACTGAGCTCTGGCAGTACAGTTGGATGCCAAGGAGAGGGTTTTGCCAGTACTCAGCAGGAGCCAGCTCTTGCTTCACTGTAGTAGTTAAACAGACCAGCACCACAAACTTGGACAGTCCTCCTGGCATGGACTGAATAGCTGTTTGTATTTAATTTTTTTGCACAGGGGTAATTCTCTTCTTGGGCTCCTGAGCACTCACCCCAGTGTTTGTGAGATCTGTAAGCTTGTAGTGAACAACATTTTTCCTCCCTTAGTCATGGAGGAGTCTACAGACTGGAATCATTCAGCAGCTGGTAATTTTCAGCTGTCTTTTGGTTGTGTTTTCAGTGGGATTTGAACATCTTTGGAGAACACTGATTTAAAGCCAAGGATCACAACATGAGGCCCCCCTCTATGACCTCCTTTGGTCAAGCTTTCCGTAGAGGCCACAGTTGCCACCACTGGTGGGCTACAATGGCCAAGGGGGTGCTGTGGGACCCATGTGAGATGCATGACTCCACACAAGGAATGTACCAGGTTGTTCAGTTGTTTAGCTTTTAGCTTTTTTTTTTTTTTTGCAGCAGGTCCTACTTACACTGAAACCCCTGAGCTTCGTACAGGGTTACTACAGCCCATTTCAGCCATTTGTACTAATGCCCAAATGTATAAGGGAAGGAAAAGGTCTTCATGTCTATTGACAAGTCCTGTTCATGTTGAACACTTGCAGTGGGTAAAAGGAATAGGGCAAAAAGTGTCTTTCAGAGCAACCTCTTGTTGCTCTTGGTTCCAACATTTTTACTGAACCTGCTTGTCTTACCTGCACTAAGGACATAGTTCTACCATGCCTCTGCATCCTACTAGCAGTAATCCTCCCATCTCACTATCATTAATTATCCCATATTCATGTAACTTCCTCCTGATTCATTTATTATGCTCTGCTTGCATTTATTTTCTCTGCAAATTCCTCAGGCCGGGGACTACGTGTATAAGGCATATAGTGAATGTCCAGTAGGGTTACAGTGTGTGATTTGACTTGGCTCAGATTTTAGAAGTGAAATTAATTCCCGCAACAAAAGAATATAAGGCTGGACAGGGCTATGAGCAACCTGATCTAGCTGTCTGTGTCCCTGTTCATGGCAAGGGAGTTGGACTAGATGACCTTTAAGGGTCCCTTCCAACCCAAATGATTCTGTGATTCTAAACCTCATTTCTTATTAGTCTTTGACTGTATAGTAATTGAATCATGTAGAAATATAAACACAAAAATTCTGTTCTTCCCAATATCAAGCACAAACACTTAAAGTGCGCTGGGTTATTTTTTGTCATCACCGCGTTCAGTGGTGCCTGTGCCCATTTCTTACCACCTACAAAGCCTGCTTTTGAAGTAACCAGGCTGAACCGTTAGCATCCTTAGCTGTGCATTTTGCCCTCTGAGCTTTACACTGCTGCTTTGCTGAGCACATTTGTGCTGATTCACTGAAGCGCAGTTCATTTGTTTCATCGATGCACCCACGGGACAGTGGGGAGAGTCAAAGTGAGCTCGAGATTGCAGTATTGAACCTTTTGTCTCCAAATCACTGCACCAACCCCTGGATCAACAAGGGACAGGCTGATGGCTTTTGTGTGATAATTTGGAGGTCACAACTGTGCTGGTAGCAGCCCGGTGTCCATGCTGCAAAAAATTTGCTGCTGTAGCTGGTGTTAGAGTTAGCATCTTTCCCTAGCAGCAACATGCACTTGTGGGTAAAATGTGGCTGGTTGTCCATCCTGTGCTCTTCAGAGGGGCTCACTGGCTGTCATGCAGCACAGATAGATTTCTATTGCAGATTCTGGACCAGTTATTCTTGCTTGACTCATGCAAAATTCAGAGAAATTGGCTGTCAGAGCAAAACCCTTCTGCATTTCCTGCCTTGCATTCATTTTAAACTAACAGTGGAACCACAGAATCTCTCTCCATTTTTGTAATTATCCATTTGCAGAAAGTCAGGGAATTGACATAATGGCTTGGCGGATACATTGTGGATAGTTATTGGCCGCACTGTAGACTCAGCTGATATTTTGCTCTGTTGTTGGAGATGCAAACCCAAGTGCTCATAGCTTGGATATGTCAGCCGAACACCTGGGGAAGACCTTGAAGGGTTTTATTACTTATATCCACTTGTGTATAATAGAGGAAGGTGTTGGTCACAAACTCGCTGTGCCCTGAAGACACCAGCCTGTTCATTATGCGTATCTCTTCACTGTGGTGCATGCAAGCATGGACCACTTCTACTACTTTTCATAGAATCATTAAGGTTGTAAAGACCACTAAGAACATCTAATCCAACCATCAACCCATCCCACTGTGCCGTGTAACCATGTTTCTCTGTGCCACATCCACCCTTTTCTTGAACTCCTCAAGGGACAGTGACTCCACCACCTCCCTGGGCAGCCTGTGCCAACGCCTCACCACTCTTTCTGAGAAGAAATTGTTCCTAATATCCAACCTACAATGGGATTGTTCTGTGTGAACGGGCTCCACCCTTCCTCTCCTTGGTTGAGCACCACTAGTAGTGTCTGCGTCCACTGCAAGGTATGGATGCACATGGGCGCACTGACTTTCTATAGGAGACCATTAGGAGGTTCTTGGATGTTAGAATCAAGTTGTGCAAGTGCAGTATCTCTCTGGTCTGTTTACTCTTCCCTGATTAATAGAAAAAAAACTACCCCCCAAAATTCCTACTTTGATTCCCTTTTGGTGTAACAACTGTACTGACAGAGATCCAAACCTTGCTGTTGTGTGACCAAGCTGCAAGTGTTGGGTTTGCTTTGGAAGCCGACCAGGAATATTCCTCGTTGGTTCAGAGATTTTTCCTTCATTAAGGTTTTCACACTTACAAGATCACTGATGCACCTGGGGGCTCTGGCACTGTAGGCTCCAGCATGTGGGGGGACATGAAAGGAGCAGTGTCTTTGTTGTAAAACCATACCTGTGGGCACTGATAAGTCATACACTTTAAGGGCTTGTCTGCACCACAGGCCTAAGTGGCACAGAGCTGCTGGTCTTACCAGCACCCCAGGCTGGCTTGCTTACAGGGTTGGGCACCCAAACAAGGTGATGTAGCTAAACTGCACCTGGAGCAACCTCATTTGGGGTATTCTTGTGTGCTGTGTTGTTTGTTTGTTTGTTTGTTTCACAGCAACAGTGTGGTCAAGCTCTTAAGATAAGGACTAACTGACCTAGGGCTTTGTAGTTTCAATTCAAAGGTAAAACAGTGGAGTTCCTTCACCATTTGAACTAAATAGCCGATCTCTCTGTACAGCATTCTCCTATCCTGTTGTCTGAGCGCTGATAAGGGTCATAAGACAGGATCTCAGCAGTGGATTATTGATGGTGCAATCTTTTTTGTGCAGCTTTTCTAATAGAAGTGTTTCTTTGCAGCAGCGAGGAAACTGCAGACTCCCTGCCACATACTTCTAATGAATAGGGCAATGAGAGGTATAATCTAATTGTTTACCAGAAGAACAAACAAACAGACAAGACGCTTTGTAAGTATAGTCAGAATAGATGGTCGGCCCCAGAGAAAATGGGGAATTTGCAGTGCAATGCTTTATATAAACAGAATACTCCATCTTGCTCCAGTGGCATATATGGATGATTAATAGCAATAACATGCCAGTTGGCAGGAGATGCTCTTTAGCACTGGCATGTTGCAGGAGGCTGAGCAATCAGGTTTGCATATTGTGTGGGTACAAAATAAACATGGTCCTGCAGCTCCAGCATGTGAAGCAAGCAGGAGTTATCAGAATGAAACCGGTCTCCTTTCTTTTGGCTGCATGGTAGACTTTATTAAGGTTGAAGGCACAGATTGGTTGTCAGAAGATATTAGATTTATTGCTGTTTCTCACAATGATTCCTTGCATTCTCTTGTCCCAGAAGTATGACTGTTCATTGCCTCTATTTCTGTGCTGATAAAATGGGGATTACAACATCACTTATCTCAGAGGAGTATTATCAGCTTGAGTGAATTAATGTATCTGAAGATCCCTGATGGAAGGTGCAAAGTTGTTTCATAAGAGCTCACAATTCTAGCTAGAAAACGGTTTTGTATGATGAATGCTGAGGTTAGAAAGGTGTGAAGACAATTTAGCTTCCAAATACTGTGAGCCTTGATGCAGCATCAGATAATCTGTGAACCTAAGCCCTTGATACCCAGTGGTTAATCAGGATCAGACTCTGCCATGTGCCTGTTGAAACCAATAGAACCAATAGGTCTGTGTGCATAATACTATAACTTTGACCCAAAATCATTATAGACACGTGTTCTTTAGACTTTATGAACAGGAACCCTGTAAAATCAGGCAGCATTAAGCTGTACTTAGACCACATCAATGGGCAAGGAAAGAGCAATTGATGTCATCTACCTGAACTTCTGTAGGGCCTTTAATGCAGGCCTCAGTAACATTCTTGCCTTTGAATTAGATGGACTGTTAGATGGATAAGGAACTGGCTGAATGACTGCATCCAGCAAGCTACAGTCAATAGATAAATGAATGGAATCCATTAATGAGTGGCATTCCTTAAGGCACTGCTACTATTAAATAACTTTATCAATGACATAGAAACTGGGATAGAGTTCATGGATGATACCAAGCTGAGTAGTGCAGTTGGTACATGAGAGGAAAGGGATACCATCCAGAGGAACCTTGATGGGCTTGAGGAGTGGAACCATGTGAATCTCATGAAATACAACAAGATCCTGTATGTGGGTCTGGGCAGTCCTCACTCTTGCTACAGGCTGGGTGATGAGTGGACTGAGAGCAGCCCTCCAGAGAAGAACGTAAGGGTACTGGTGGGTGAAAAATTGAACAGGAGCCAACATGCATATACTTTAGGCTGCATCCCTTCCAAGCCAAACCTTTCGGTGTTTCCATAGATGAATTACCCCAAACTCTAGTGAGTTGATGAAAGCCTTCATTCCATCTGAATCCTCAGGTGTTCCTGAATTGTCTTTTAAATTTAGCAGAGGAATACAGTCTGATATCGTGCCTTCTCTTGATCAGGTTAGATACACTCTTTGTTTAATTTCTGGCTTTTTAAAATGGATTAGGAAGGTCAGCTCTGTTTCTGGAGATGGGCACACTGACGACTGGGATTTGTGTGTGTATAAAGTCTGAATATAGGTTTCTCATAATGCAGAGTTGAAAATTTTAGCTCAGGAATCACAGACAGCGTGCAGCAGCCTTAATAATAGAATGTAAATCTGCAAAGACAGAGCATTAGCTACAAGAGTGCCTGGTGTTACACTCCGTCTCTGGGTGTACTTTTATAGAATACCTCACGCTGAAAATTTAATTAATCAGAGAAGGGTTATCACATTACCAGCCTGACTGAATTATTTTTTAGTGAAAAAAAAAGTGTGTTTAAAAGTCTAAACGCTGCTGTTACAATGACTAATTATCTTCAGAAAATGGAAAGCACACAAGGAATTATCTAGAAAGAACATTTAGACATCATCTGTCTTCTGAAAAACATTTGTCCAAATGTATTAAGGAGAATATTATTGCAGCATAAGATGTTGGCCACTTGGAATATATTTTTCTGCCTTTTCTTTAAATTCATTCTTGCTACAATTTTTTTTTTAATACGGTGTCTGAATGGATTAAAGAAGTATTGAATTTTTTAACTCTCATTCTCTGGAAGAGATTGATTTCCCCGACACCTCTGATTCAATATAATTTTTGTGTTATTTATGTTATAATGAGAAATATATATCAAAGTAATGGGAGCAACAGTGGCATGGAATGCTAGTGACATGTCACAACGTGTGGGTCAACAAGGAGTCTCATCTCTTGTATTTATGAGCGGTGATGGTATAACAGAGATTGCAGCTTGCAGAAGCAAACTGATTGCCAAAGCCGGAACTGGTGGAGCGTACACATATAAAGCTGTGTGCTCTTATAGTAACTGAGGATCAGGGTTTATTAATTACACAGGACTTCATGATGACATGTCTTGTAGGAAAAGAACAAAGCACACAGTGAAACTCTTTAGTTTTACATTAGGCAAAACAGAGAAGGGACTTTTACAACCCAGCATGAGTTTAAGAAAGTAAAATTTACTCCTACTTAAAAGGTTATGCAAACTAAGAGCATCCTTAGGTTTTAAATTGAGGTTTAGCAACGAGTTAGCACCGTGCCAGTAATTTACAACAGATTGATCATTACAGCAGGGAAACAAATAGCATATAGTTGCTCTTTCTTAGGAAATGATGGAAAACAAAACAAGAGCAGACAAATCTCAGGAAGAAGAATAGGTCAGTTATGTAGATTACATAGGATGCACAGAGAAGTCAGCAAACATGAATTTGATGACTACTTTTTTTGGCTGACACAATAAGGCAGAGCTAATACTGCAGACACTCCTGAAAAAGAGCCAAATCTCTGTAGCAGAGAGTGGTGGTGACTGACGCTATCTCTGCACCAGTCCAGGAGAGAGATCAGTGGGATGGGTACAAGTGCTTGAGAACAGCATGTTGTTAAGTCAGCCTTGCTCTGGAAGTCAGCGTCCCATTGAACGAAACCCTTTGAGCTTTGTCAGACTTCTGTTCCCTAAAATCTTTGGATCATTACATAGGGCTCAAGACTGTGTTCTAAATTAAATCCTCTTATAGTAGCTTTGGAGGAGAAATAGGCAGGGTGGAATGCCTATGGCAAGGAAACTGAATGTTAATAACCAGCCCAGTGAAGCAAACAGCCAAAGAAAATAATAGCAAAAGGGAGAGCAAAGTATCTATTCCTGCTGCCCTTGTACGTGCAAGAAGTCCTTTGTTCAGCCCTGCAATGATCCTTACATATGGTCTCAAAATCAAGGACCTGACTCATATGTCTAAGCATAACAAGTTCCAGTGAAATTTACTCTTAGAATGTATATTATCTTTTGCTTTCTGAACATTTCCATTGCTTCCAGTATAACTTTCGAGTCAAGTACTCCACTAGAATTCAGCCTGTTCAGATATGCTCATATATAAGAAATGAAAAGAAATAAAAAGGGGTTAACATTCAGATCAAATTAATGGCCATACATAAAATAGTAAGTGGATGTTGTGAATTATTCTCATGGTTGTTCTTTTTCTTCTAATGATTAAGAAAGACTGCAGTGATGCAAGCAATAAGTAAACACTGACTGAGCATATTTTGGAATTCCTGTGGAGTTTTTCATCAGCAGAGCAGGCCTAGCCCTGCTGTGGTAATTACATGATGCACAGCACAGTTGTCTCACCCTTCATTCTCCCCATATGAACAACCACCACTCTCAAGCTTGCTGTAATAAAACAACCAATATCTCCGAATAATTACTTGTGCTAATCACCAACCTCCAAAAAAAAAATTCATTCCAAATAATGGCATCCCTTTATCATTTGTGCAGCAAATGAAGACACATTAGTTTCTGGAGAGCAGTATCGACTTTCATCATGTCCTCCTGACACAGCAAGTCCTCACATTGCCTAATGTGCTGCGTGAATCGTCACTGGAAGCCTATACAGGCTTTAAAGACATGCTACAGCTGCTCTGAGAGAAGAAGGCTTTGTAGCTACAGGTTGCTCTCTCCAAAGCCTTTCTTTCTGAGTAATGGGGATCTTCTGCATTGTGTTTTTACAGTTGCCTTGCACACAGTCAGCATTTGTGGCTGTGTCAAGGTGGCTTGGCCTCTTCTCCTGGGTGACAGCAATAGGTTGAGAGGGAATGGCCTCAAGTTGTGCCAAGGGAGGTTCAGGTTGGATATTAGGAAAAACTTCTCCAAAAGAGTGGTCAGGCACTGAAATGGGCTGCCCAGGTAGGTGGTGGAGTCACCGTCCCTGGAGGTATTCAAAAAAAAAGTAGATTTGTTATGTAGGGACATGGTTTAGTGAGCAGTATTGGTAATATGTGGACAGTTGGACCAGATGATATTAAGAGTTCTTTCTGATCTTTATGACTCTATGTTTCTATGATTTCTCACTGTTTAGCTTTGAATTTCACAACCCAATGTAACACAGTGTATGTATATCCTGAAGGAGGGGCAGAAATCATTCACTTCAATAGCTGGAAGAGTGAAGGTTGCAAGAAAAAGAAAAGAAAGAAAAAAGGCTTTTTGGGGAAGTTTTTGTCTAAATGTGTTCATAGAATCATAGAATGTGTTCTTGTTTAAGAGATCTGGTGCTGTGTTTGGTTCAGGAGGAAAGAAGTGCAGATTCCGGCCTGTGATCGGCAGTGGCCGGGTTACTACAGTGTGTATGTAGTATAGTATACATACATATAGTATATATACTATA
>PPHD01019036.1:0-14281 GCA_002909625.1 Bambusicola thoracicus | reverse complement strand
GGGACCCAAAAACATAAGGGGCATGAAATGCCACCTGGGATTTTGGATGGCTCAGAAGGTTGTGGCTAAGTGATCAGATATCTGCCTCTTTCCTACATGGACAAATACTTGGGGCCAGGACTTGGTAGAGAGATCAGAGGCTGCATCCAGAGGATATTTCTGCTGCTATGCAGGAGCTGCTGTGTTAGATGTGATCTGCAATGGCTGATTTACTTTTGCAATCCCAGTGGTACCGTTTCAACTGTGCTGCACATCTTTGGATTTCTGGCTCTAGGGAAATCTCTGATCCAGCTTCCTCCTGAGGAACAACATGAAATAGCTTTTGTTTGTTTGTTTCTTCCTTAAGCCACAGCCAAACAATGCCAATGAATCAGGATAAGAGTTGTTCTTTCTCTCTCATTTCAAGAAGGAAATGTATTGGTTTTTTGTGCTCACCAATATTTTTACAGAAGTTTCAGAAATATTGAATAAATTCTACTAGCTTAAAGTTCTACATTCATTAGGAATGTTCTATGTTACTACAGAAGTATAGTGTACACTTGAATGCCTACTTGAGAGTAAACACACACAATAAACATACACATAGAAGTAACCATCATCAGCCACGTTTTTCATTACTTTCTGCTAACTCTGCTAACTTGACTTGAAACATTTGCTGAGTCTTAAGGTGTTGTCAGTAAATGTAAATGTGCCTTGTGGAAAATGAAAAGATTATTTCTGTATTTTTCAAGACACGTAATCAAAATTGGATGTTTAAATTTTAGTTCCAGCAATAAAAATACAGGAAAAAAAAACAAAACAAACAAACAAAAAAACCCTTTCAGGCTTTTAGTGTGCAACTACATTTTATAGGCGATCAGACCACAGTGTACAGAGAGATACCAGTATGATCGGTTACAGTGGCCTTATGAATTTCTTGGCACTAAGTCCTCTCCTTGATGGCCCCCTTCATAAGATCTATCAAGCAGCCTTCTGGTTTAACTCTTTAGTCACATATTTTTTGAGTAACAACACATAGGTGCATTGCTAATCATAACTGAATTATTGATTACTTACAACATAAGACAAGCACTGGCAGTCTGAAAATACACCTCTGCAAGTTCATTTTCCTGTTTAAATGTATGTGAGTATATTGCACCTCCTACCAGCTCACAGTTCTTTGTGGTAGTGGAGCATCATCCTGGATCATGTCTAGTAGTTGCTACAGGATACAAATTTCAAGATAAATTTTCATCTCCATTACCTTCCTTTAAAAATGGGGGCTAAAATTGTTCAGTGTTTTTATTTCCCGACATGTCACAGCGCTGTTGAACAGGCCAGCTCCAGTGGTTTAGAGGGCACAAGGGTATCTCCCCACTATTTCATCCCAGAGAGGGAACAGCAAGTTGTAGACTTTAAAATTAACTTCTGCTTTTGAAAATGTGGATGTAATTCTTAACACCCTTTTGATTTGACAAGTTCTGGTGCCTTCACTACCACTAATAAATATTTCCATCACTAACTCATTTACAGATAACAACCACTGAAGCTGATTCATGCACCTGGTGCCAGATCTGGCAGCACACAGAGCTCAGGTGGCAAAGACTGTCCATCCTTGCATGTTCCCCCCACTCCTAATATATTCCAAACCTGTATAACAAAGAATGAAGGGAATATATCTGGAGTCAGTTTAGCATTGGCAAAGAGCAGGAGTGTGGGATTTACAGTTTGGTAGCTGTCACAAGCAGAAAGCATTCACTAATGAAGTCCAAACAGGTGTCAAATAGACATTGTGTTCCTGTTCCTATCTCCTTTTTCTTGTGGACTGAATAATTCATTAGCAAACACTCACCTGTGAAAGCCATGGGTAAATCTCACACTGGAGAGCTTTGCTAAGGTTTCTCTGTACCAGGAAAGGAATAAGCATGGTTTTGATGTATTCCGGAGGATCAAGATTTCAAGACATGAAGGGAGCCCAGGGCTCAGGGGGGCAGGTAGGCAAAAGGAGGTTGATCTCTTTCCCTCTGGTACAGGTTGGCAGGAAAGGAAATCAAGAACAGAAGACTCATCATGAGGCATGCCTCCTACATCCTCTTTCCTGCACTGCTGAGAACAGGTGGGGAGGTGGACTGCCTTATGAACAGGAGCATGCCTCTGTGGGATCACATAAGGAATTACACAGACAAGAAAGGCAAGACTGGAGTTGCTCTTATATCAACAAAATTCCTTCCCTTTCCTTTGCCCTGTTTGGCAATGGGTGGGCTCATGCTACTCAACTGTGATGGCCTCGGAGCATCTCTGGTGAAGTCAGGCACTGAAAATTTTCATTCAGCTTCTGCAGATGTTAGAAAACATTTTAAAATTCAAATTGTATGTGAAAACCTTATTTGGCACAGTTGAATTATCTTTGAATGAAACTACCACCTACCTTCCCAAAGAGATAAAATATTGCAAAAAAGAAGCATTTGCAGGCATCACTGACCCTTCAAGGCAAGCATCAGATCTGCCAGAAAAGGTGCTTAGTGCAGCCAAGGCTGACAGAGCTTAGACAGATGAAATAAGAAGGGTCATGACTGTGCTGTCCCCTATTCTTAGGTGTTCTCACTTGCTAAAATCTGAGTTCCAGTCAGATTTTCCAAAATCTTCTGCCAGCTTTACTCTCCCTGCAGGTGTTGTGGTGGTTCTTTCATTTGGGAGGTGGGGTTTTTTTCTGCTGTGAGTGGGTTGTAGGCAGGATTTTGAAGATAGCCTGTTTGGTGACTTGGTAACTTAGGGAGATGCTTTCAAGTTCAATGGAAAAACCTCACCATCACTTGCTAGAAAAGTAATATGGACTTCAGTCAAGAAATGGAGGAGGGAGCTGACATCTTGGCAGACCATGAGAACTGGGACTTAGGAGACTGATAGAGGTCTGAAGAAACAAGCGACATGGTCTAATGTGGTCAGGGAAAGAGCTCGAGAGAGAGGATCAAAGAGTCAGCTGATGCAATCAGAAGGCTAGACAGGAGAGTGCTGTGGTAGCTTGTGACATGAGATAGCAGGAGATTGGCTGGCAGAAATCAGTCCTTGAACAGCAGGAAAAGCCTCCCCTTACAGCTGAAGCGGAGGAAGTGTCTGAACAGAAAAGTAAGTTGGATGGATCTGTGGAGAAGGTTTAACCAAAATTGGTATCTTTTTGGGTATTGGAGTTACTGAAGGAAGAATAAATCCTGAGGAAAATAAGTGGAAATATCCCTAGCTGGAAAAGAACCAATTGGGGGTTCTGCAGTGCCAGGGGGTGCTCTCTGACTGACATATCCTGAAAACCTGGGCTCATATTTAGTGCTCTGACAGTACAAGTTGGCTGGAGTGCATGCTGAGCATTTAAATCAGCCAAAATTGCATTCCACATCTAAAGTATAAATCACAGTCTTTGAAAAAGAAGCCAGTGTGTACTGTTGATGCTGGCTGCAGCTGGCCTGGGGAAGCAGCTCACAGCAGGTAACACCTCCCGAGCAGCATGACTCCCAGCACGGACAAACCACTTTACATAAGACTGACCTGAACTTGCCAGGCCCTGTTTTGATGTGAGTGACTTCACAGGGCCAGACGAGGCCATCCTGGCACTTGCAAGGCCATGAGTCCAGCTGCATCTGTTCCTCTCCTCAGTACACCTGGACAGGAAGGCTTCAAACAAATAGTGAAGGCACTCAAGCACCTTTTTTTTTTCTTTCCCAAATAACCGGTGAAGAGTAACTAAGCTGCTAAGGTTTGAACTCTGCCTTTCAGTTTTGTTCCATTGGCTTATGCAATAAAATCACAATATTTGGCTACATTCATTTAAGGGGAAGACAGAAATCATTTTTGTTTGCATAGTTGTACAGATCTGAATGTGTTTTTCAAGAGAGACTTTTTGAGCAGAGGATTTACATTTGACAGTACATCCACATCGTGTGGATTTTGTTGGCCAGTTCTCCAGATGTAGAAAGCTGTCTCCAGCTTCTGTAACCCCTCTGCTGCAAATGCAAACAGTCTTCTTAAATTCAGCATCTTCCTTGCATAAACCAGTGTATATTCATCAGATTCAGCTAGTAGGGGCCTCACTGCCTATTACAATCCATCCTCTTGCTGCTACTTTAGTTAACTGCCAACACATCCTTCAGTAATAGTCCATGTCTAAAAAAAATAAAAAGCCATGACCATTTTTAATATAAATATTTCCTTTCTAAGTCTGATAGGGTGCAAAAGAAATACGTGATTCAAAACTGAAGCAGCACATTGAACTAGAACATGTACCCAGAGATAAATGCAGAACAGGTGTTAGTTGTGGTACTTGATCACAGAATGGCCTGGGTTAGAAGGGACTTCAAGGATCATGAAGCTCCAACCCCCCACCACAGGCAGGACTACCAACATCCGTATTTAATACTAGACTAGCGATGAACCAATGGAAGTTGCTTGCTTGTAAACATAAGATGCAACCAAACTGAGAATTTTTTCATCAAAACATATTTCACGTTAAAGGGCTTCAGATCATTTAAACAAATGACTCCTATGGGAGAACATAATTGTTTTGGCAAAACTCACAGAGACCTGGAACACACCACACTGCAGTTACTGCAACATCCCTTTGATGGCCTAAAATATCCAAACTCGGGTCCTCCAAAACCCAGCCACAAACCTGCAGCAAAACTCATTTCCCCATCCTACCTCTTTGACTCTCACCTTCGGCCATACCTGCTCCTCTTAGCTCCCCTTCAGCCTGCTACAGGTAAGATGCTTGTCTTTGTTCAGCATTCCATAGCCTGTCCCATGTTACAAATGCTCAGTTTGCATTAAGTATCACAGATTCCCAGCAGCTTCTCCTTGCTATGGAATGCAAATGCTTACTTTTGAACCCTCAGAAGACCTTACATCTTTCAGCGTTCTTGAACGATTTACGATGGTGGGGCCTTCCTGGAGTGACCCAACATCTCTCTCCTATCAGAAGCCGCAGACTGGACACGTGGCACGAGGTGCAGCTTCAAAAATGACGAGCAGAGAGGAGTTGCTTCAAAAATGACGAGCAGAGAGGAGTTGCCACGTTCCCCGCCTCGCTGGCCACGGCTTTGCTAAGGCAGCGTAGCGTTCAGTGAGGCCCTGCTGCCACAAGGGTGCACTGCAGACTTGTGCTCCGTTTGTCCACCGCAGCGTTGGGGTGGGCCCAGCCCGCCCGGGCTCTGTCCCTCACAGCCACTCTTTGGGGAGCGGCCCTAGGCTACAGGTTGGCAGGGGTGAAGCTTCCCTGCTGTAGGACTCCACCTTGGTCCAGTAGTACCTCGCCAGCTTTCGACCGTTTCTCCGGCTCGCAGTGATCCTTCTGGATGGCAACCGTGCCTTCAGCAGGCTGCCCAGAAAAGCAGGCACCATTCGAGACTGCCCACACACGCTGAGGGGTGCTCTCCATCCTGTCACAAAGGCTGCTGAAGAGTGCGTTGTGCCTTATTGACATCAAAGCAGTGCACCCCTGCTCTCTCCCCTTGTCCACACAGTCATTTCATCACCGGTATCACCAGACTGCCAGGCATGGAAAATCCATGTTTGCTAGACTCAGTGACCTGTCTGTTTTCACAGGCCTGGATCCTCCTTTCTCCACTCTTTTGAGGATGTCTGTAACACTGTCCCCTTTCCAGGCTCTGGAGACCTCTCTTAATGTTTCGAAGACAGCCAGCTTGTTACAGCCTCCTCCACTCCCACTACTTGGTAGGAGTTTGCTCTTAGCATGCTGCAACATGTGCAGGTTCACAATATATTGTCTGTATGTACAGGTCTGTACAGTATCTGGAGCAGCACTCTAGCAACACAAATAAAGATGAATAAGATACTAAACCAAACAGCAGCCTTTCTAAGTCAACTTTACCTTCCTAAGTTACTTTACCTTCCAAACATTCAACTTTTTTTAGAATTATAGAGAGCTTGTGGGTGTCCCATCCCTGGAGGCATTCAAGGCCAGGTTGGATGGGACCCTGGGCAGTCTGAACTGGTAGGGGGCAGCCCTGCCATGGCAGGAGGCTGGAGGTGGATGATCTTTGAAGTCCCCTCCAGCCCAAACCATTCTATGATTCTGTGAATGCTGCTCATTCCAAGACATACTTGAGGATGCTTAGGATGCCACTTGAAACAAGAACGTTAAACAAATGAACAAACAAACAAAAAACAGTTTAAAAGATACAGTAGCCACAGTTAGAAAGTCATAATGACCAGCTGTGGAAACTTACTCTCCAACCAAGCATGAATAAGTAGTGCAGTAACTCATTTATTCAAGGTGACTGTTCAGAAGATACACAGTAGGGCTCACTGGGCTCTCTACTTCCTGGAGAGTTTAAACAACTATGTCACGTTTTTTCAGACAAAGGTAGCTTTCAAAAACTTTTCAGAGAATAAAAGGTAAAGTTTAAGAGTAGAGGGGGATAGAATAGACTAATTTAGTTTTTAACAAAATTATCTCTTTCTTACAGGAAACATTTATTTGGCAGCACCAGGTGCTGAATTCTGGCCAACACTGTAAATCCACTACAAGCCTTATTCTGATGGCCCACACTTCTTTAAGAGGAAAAACTTGCAGCCACACCACACCATGGTCAATCTGGCAACGAACAGTAACCAGTGCATGAGGGAATCAGACCCTGTTACCATAACAGTCAGTTTGTGATTTGTGCTTTCACTCTATTCCCTCTAAACGGTAACTGCATCACAAATATTTCATTTCAGAACTAGTTCTTTGTTAAACAAGTCCATGAATTTCATGGCCAGCTGTTTGTGATATTGCATCTCAGGAGAAAACATCCTAACAGATCAAAAAAGCAGCTGATAGCCTCTGAACAAGTACAGCACACATTTTCTTCTCATTTAATGCTCATTTCTGAAACCCAGAATCCCAGTAGGCAGAAGAGGAGGGTTTGCCATTCATCTAACAATTATCTCACAAGCTCAATTCTGTGCATCACGGACAAAACTTTGGTGGCAAATGGAGTTACAAAATATAAAATAGAAGTCAGCACAACAAAGGATGCTGAGGGTTTTAATATATGACTCTCAGTGTGAATCTTCCTTGTATCACAACTGCAGTTCTTTAGCTCCTTGCGTTACATGTGCTTGTTGCTAGATGACAAGATACAGTCACTCTTAGTCACCTAGATGCTTCTTCCAAGTAGGAAGTTCTTTGAACTAATCAACAGTCCATCAAATCCACATATCATTGACTGGTTCCCTCCTCAGTACAAATTTTCTGCATTTTGTACGGGAACAATTTCTATGGCAGAAAATTGTAATAGCTTTCAATTCCTAATCATCAGTAGTAGGTTATAAAAAGCAGGAAGAAGAAGTAGTGTTTTAATACGCAGACAACTGCTATTTCCTGATCATCCACAGCCCTGTAAACTCACCTTGAATTGAACAGAGGTCAGCTCGTTATGCAAGCAGCCCCTCTGGAGTGGCTGAGTGACCAAATCCGACTGCATCTGAGCCTAGGTTACAAAATCAGACACACAGATGCACACAGAGGAACATCGCTGCACCACCTTGTTGTTCTCACCATCCGCAGGACTAACACAACCACAGCTGCCTCCCCAGATGATGGTAGAAGCTCGGACTTCCTTTTCTATCCAGTTGTAGGTGATTCTCCAGCCTGTTATCCTCTCACAGCACAGCTGATTGTTCCTCAGAATAATGGAAATTGGGCAGAATTACACTTGCAGGAAATGCTCTCTGGTACATTGCAACTATGAGGTATACGTTGGTTGTAAATTTAATATTGTAAAGTACCTGACATTTTTACTCCTTGGCCTTTGTGGGCTTGTAATGGTCCTGTTGGCTTTGCATTAATCCCAACAGCCCAATAGCTAAGTCTTTCTACTCTTGCACTCCTTACTTTTCACTTTGTACTAACAAAGAAAGGATTTTTATGTGACAGATCAAGCTTTCAAAGCTCCCCCAAACACCTGCCTTCCACAGCCTGGTGTGGCAAGCAGCTGCCTGCTCTGCCATGCCTCAGAGCAAACGCTGGCTGCAAAGCAACCTGCATGCAGCCCCAGGTATGCCCAGGCTGTCTTTAAAGCTAATCCTTAACCTCATCAAGAGGTAGCGCAACCATGTCACAGCATACAGGGGGGGCAATAAGAAAAGCCATAATGACCCAGTTGGTTCTCCTGCTCCTTTCTGACTCTCTGATGTGCTGAATGTTTACAACCTCACTACAAAAAGCTCCAGTAAAGGCTGTAACACGATGAAGCAACGAAAAGAAATTAGGACACAAGGGAAGTAGATACAGGTTCGGTAATTATACTTTATTACAACTCTAATGCTTTACTTGCTCCTAAAGACTCCTTTAGCTAAATTCGTTTGTCCCAAGTGTTTTTTCTGTACCAACAAATAAACACATGAAACGTGTATATTTTTCTTATTATTTTATTGAAAAGATACATTTAAAAAAATACACAGACATTTTACTATTATGGATTGCAGATAAAGATGCTCTAAAAGTTAATTCTATATATATATATTTCCTTTCTTCCACCTGTTGTCCCCATTGTCACATAATGACTTCAATCTGAGTACTGCATATTGGTATCACTTTTATAAAAGGGCTGGGGAGGTAAGAAGAGAGGTGGGCTATTACTACAATATATTCAGTAAACAGATAAGACAGTCAATTATAAATATTTCATGTTCTGTACATTATTGCATTAGGGAGCCACAACATTATGCAGCATCATTATGGAGGAAACTAGTTAGAAATGGAAAAAAAGGATATTTACGTACAATTACACCGATCCATTGTCTTCTTGAACAATGCATATGAGTTGTGGTAATGTGCAATTGAAAAGCTTTTTTTTTCTCTTTAAACATTGCTTAGCAACATCAGCAAAGAAACAACGAAAATAAGTTAAAGTAGCAAACAAGTAGTAATCTTAACTATGTGTTATATGGCTTTCTAGTTTTAATCTCTCTAAATAAAGTCTGACACAAAAGAAAAGAAGTTAAAAAAGCTTCAGCGCTGCATTGCTTTCAAACAACTGCACAGAAAATAAAAATCTTAAAATCAGACGCAGTACATCTTAAGTACTACACAAGATACACCAGTACTGGGGCCTAGGACAGTACACAATCCCTGTCAACAAGAGCACATTGAAAAGAAAAGACGCAGTTCATTTGGAGATGTTACCCTCGATCAAGCACTTGGCTCACTTACCTTTTTCCACACTAGGTTACACCCCTCTGGTTTTCAGAGAGCTATGTATGGAGGTGTGAGCAAGGAAGACCCTAGTTTTCAAGTCTGTCAGGAAAATATTTTACGTTCCTTGTTTCCAAGGTGCGTCATACACATTGCAAAAAATAATAATAGATGCATTAATCTCTAATGATACAATTTTATGAGCAATTAAGTTTTTAGTAAATCACTCTCTCTTTGGATTAAGAGGGAGAGAGAGACCAAGAAAGAGAGCTGTCTAGATTTCAAAACTCAGTACCGTCAGCAATGAGCTTTATGGTGAAGATGGTTGATACATCACGCCAGATGGCATTTCAAAAGACCCTTTGCTCGCTATTCTTTCACCCTTCCTACTGGCCATAGCTATCTCCCTGTAACACCAGACTCAGTATGGTGCAAAAAGTATGGAGGCTGGTGTAGCACGAATGGGCCCATGGCCAGGCCTGAGGAGGGCTGGGGGGATGGCAGGTGCCTGGAAGAGGGAGGCCGCAGGGCGGGCTGGGAGTGACAGCGCTGATGACACTGCAGCAGCCAGTGGTGAGGAGAGAAATGCAGGGGCCAGCGGCTTGATCATATCTTTCTGGAATGCAAGCTTTGCCTAGAATAAAGCAAATATAAGACAATGTCAGTCCAGTTCTCCACATGCCCATTTTCACAGGGGAAGAATGAACCCCAGAACACAGAGCTTGGTGTTGGCTGTTCGGGAGCATCAACCACACAGGCCCTCACTACCAAGCCAACAAAGGCAACCACTCTGTATTCATGGTGCACAAATCTCTACTGTAGGGAGTCAGGCCGGTGTTTAGAAGGAAGCATAATTTGCAAGTGAGCAACAATAAATTCTATAAGTCATTCCTGTGTGAGAAATGTTTAAAAAAATTGACTTAAGGCTTCAGTTTAAAAAGTCAAGCTTTTCACTTGCAAAAATGAATTGTAGAAAAGTACAGTAGCCAAGGTGGGAAACTAATATTAATTCAACTTTTTTTATCTGCTGATGCAGAGCTGTTCTTATCTACATCCATATATTTTAAAGACCAATACCATTAAAAAAATTCTGAAAAAGAAAATCACTCAGTTTATGACCTACAAAAGTGGGAAATATTGCTAAATGGGGAGACTTGGAGAAAGCTTTCAGCATTTTCACTTGCCTCTGTACAATTACAAAAACCCACTCATAGCTCAGCTTTTAAAGACTTTTCACATGTTTACTCTAGCACACACACATTTGCATGTCTCCCTTTCCAGCCTATAAATTGTTTTTGCATCACGGATGGCATGCACTCTTCCCTAATGAATAAAATACAGGCTGAGTCATAAGTAAATAAACATACAGACTGTGCTTTGTGCTGCAGCCAGCCTGAACTTGGGCTGCATCAGACTGGCAGAACCAGCTTGGGGAATTCTCAGAAATGCAGGTGGATGCAAGATGGGGACAGCTGGGGGCACAGAGGTGGGAGAACTGTTTTGATAGCCAGTGAAAGACACTGCTCGAGCACACAGATAGGCTATCAGCTCTCCTAAAAAACTGATAACTCACTTGCAGCACCATAATGCATCTGCAGAGCACTCTGTTTTGCAGCATGGAGAGAATGAGCATTAGTACTTTTATAGCTTAACATCATATGTCCTTTTCACTGACTGCATTCATCATAACTAAGGGTTATCTCAGGTGCCTAGAATGACAGGGTATATATGTTTCAGACTTTAAGAAGTGCACCAACACCGCAGAGTAGATACCTTTCCATGGGGCACACAGTTCATTCCGCATTCCACTGATTATTCCCTCCCTTCCTAGCAGTAAATAACACTGCCAGTGTTGTCTGTGTGCCTCAGACAGGGCAGACAGCATACATAAGTATCTTCAAATCTGATCCCAGCACAGAATCTGCCTGCAAGGGCAGAAAGTCTGCACCACTGTCAGGTCTGTCATGTTCCCATCTCTGTGTGGTGGGAGTCCCCAAGGTCACAAATTCACATAGTGATGAGAAATAAAAATACTTACTGCTAAAATACTTGGGCTGCGCTGCAGTTTGTTGTAAGGACTGTATTTAGGTTTCATAGGCTTTCCTGCAACTCTGTCCTTATGCCTTCGGCTGGAAATATGCTGAAATGAACATCCCCACATTTAATTAGCTGTTTAAACATTTCTCAGTTTTGAGTTTGAGACTGATTTATCAGCAGGGTACGTCTAACCCCCTGTTTGTAAGATAAAGTGGGTTCTTTAGAGAGAGCGAAGATGAGTTTTGCTAAATTAAACAAAACAGTTTGGAGCACATCAAACAGAGAATCAGAAACTAATCAAATGCGGCAAATTCTGTGATCCAAGACAGACTCTGCAAATTATTGATATTTTGGTTAGTACTTCCTTTTTCTACTTGACGAGCTTTGAATCAGGCAGAGCTGTAATCACTAGGTCATAGGGATATTCAGAATCAGGTGAACTTCAGTGTCTTTGATGCCGTCCGTTTGCATAAATAATTCAATATTAACTGAAGGAAGAACCGGTTCCTAGGGATAGGTCTACACCATGCAATTTAATACTGCCTTAGAGATAACTGAAATAACCGTGGATGAAAGGACATGTCTACACCGCGAAGCAGCATCCAATTGGAAATTCCAGTCTGGCTATCAGAAACAACATATTTGTATTGCATTGCTCTGAACCCAGGGCTAATTGGCTTGGTCAGAACAGAGCTCTGTTTTCATGCAGCTGTGCTGATATTCCAGCACTAATGATAACATCACTACACAGTTCAGACATATCTATGGTATTACTGTCTCCCTGGCTGTCCTAAGCCAACAAATTCATGTCACGTTCTCCTTTACTTTAAGATTAAAAAAAAAATCCCAACTGATTAAAGCAGCACCAAAATAGGAATTCAGGGAACCCCAACCCAGGATTTCTTCCTATTGGGAGACCAAAGTTAACATCTTCTACTGAGCCACAGCAAACTTTCAAACTAAATCTACTGTGCTATCCACTGCAACCAACATTTTTTTCACCTCAGCTTTATGGCTTGCAAGCTCAGTTTTTTCTCCAGCTGAAACAGTTACTTGAGGGACTTTTAGAAATAGTTGTGGGCTGAGGAAAAGCAAGTTCATTTTATGGCAAAACATCTTACACAGACCTATACTTCACCTATAATATTGCAATGGAACTAAAAATCATGAAGAAGCCTCAGGCACATGCAAGCTACCTGTTTAAGCTGAATTTCTGAGTTAACATGGACATCACAGATTTCACAATGAAATGTCTTGTTCTGCAGTCCTGAGCCTTTACTGCCATTCTGCACCTTCAGCCGGGAGCCAGGTCTGGGGTAAGACTTGATGGGACCAGCACCGTTCCGAGCTTCGACCATTGTCTTGTGTTTCGAGCCTAGTGGACAAGCAGATGTAGGTGAGTTAGATCAGCATCATATAGCAGTGTCCATTACCCATGGCACTTCTTGTCCCACATTTATCTTCAAGGCAGAATACTAATACCACAGATCATTATTAACAACAGCATTACTTTTGGTCAGCATAGCTCCCACTTCATCAATTCAAAGGGAAACCCAACAACAAAAGAAGGGTTTATACAGAAAGGGAGCTGGACCACTGACCCTCTGTTTGAGGTCAGTGTGTGGCCACATGGCCCAAGTGTTTGTACTTATTCTAAAAAAACCCAGGAGCTAGTGGAGCACCGCAGGAAAAGGGCATGATCCAGGAGTGAACACTCAAAATCTGCCTCGGAACAGGAATCCATGACTAAGCCAGCAGCCACAATACTAGTTATGCATTTAAGAAAAGACACTGTACAAAGTCTTGTCTTTGTTAGACTAATTTTTTTTTCTGTGGACTGAGGCCAAAATTCAATCCTTGGCTTGAACTGTGGGAATGGATAAATGGTCAAGAAAAAGCTGATCTTAAAAGAATTTCCCTGAATCTATGTGATTCTGGAGGTCCAGATCACCCAGAGATTTGAGATGTAGAGGAATTCTATACCAAGCGTAGACATGAGTTTTCTGGATTCATCTTTTAGGCCATTATGGCAATTTCTCGAGTGGAGATGCCTTAAAGAAAATAAATTTATACTGACTTTCACTGAATTTAAAAGCAGAACATACTTATAATAATTTGAATAATTAAAATAGAACAGTGACTGTGGGGCCATCCAGAAAAGTGTAAAATGAGAGAGTGTCTAGGCACACAGTTATTTCCATGGTTTGTCAGTGGTGCTGGAGACTGCAATAAGTATCCTTGGATTTGGAAGAAGTGGCTGGTTTGGCCATTTCAAGAAAGGATTACAGCTGTAAAACCAGTTGAAGTGGTTTGTTAACAAGCTTTGTATTACCAGCACATCATAGAGCAGCCAGAGTACACTAGTGGTTGTTGCTTATGACCTTTTAAAAGATTTATCCAAGGAATGAGGACAGCATAGTTAATACTTAACAATCCAAGGATTCTAGGATATCTAGGGAATCTAAGGAGCCCATCCTAAACATAGGAAAAATATCAAATAACAGAAGTTACTGAATATTGTGCCAGGAAAAGACAGCATAGACAGCTGAAATATGAAAGAGGTATGTCACTCACATTTTAGAAACCCTGGTGCTACAGAGATATTATGAAATATGACTAGGTAACATGAACTGTAAGGATTTAAAAAGCTTATAGAGTACACGAAGAACTGCTCTAAAAATGTATAGAGAGTTTAATGAAATATCAAATGCCACACATCAAATTGCCATTACCAGAAAAGTTTTTGTAACCTGCCAGTGTAAGTTTAACTAAAAGATTCCAATAAACTGAGGCTACCACACTGCCAGAAAAACAGCTTGTTACATTGACCTTTTAAAAAATAACACACAACTCACATTCTAAACACACTTACCTGTGTTGTGTGCTTCTAGCTGTGACAGGGAATTCACAGCCACTTTGCATAATGAACAGTAAAGTAGTTTTTTGGCTTTTTCCTCTTCTGACTCAGAGGCTGTGCTAGGAGCCCCATTTGTGCTGTTGGAGGACGCTGCAGGTGTTACAGGTGCCACTGCTGCCACTCCAGTTTTGGGAAGAAAAGCACCCACTTCTGTACTG
>PPHD01019035.1:767-13713 GCA_002909625.1 Bambusicola thoracicus | reverse complement strand
TTTTTTTTTTTTTTTTTTGTGACAATCTCCTCCAGCCTTCCCTATAAATCCAAAGTACTTTTCAAATGAATTCTTCAATTTCTGTGGAAGTTTAGACCCTAAGCACATACTTCTCCCATCATTCTCTATTTTCTTTAATGTTTTCTTATCAGCAATAGCTACCAGGTTGCCTATTATGCAAAGCAGCAAAAAGATAATTGTCACAGAAAATGCTGGACATTTCCTGCATTGCACACTGTTAATTTCCTAGCAGGTTCAGGTTGATTTAGGTGTAGGAAGGGATTCAATATCCTACTTCTATGTAAAACTTGGTTGGTATTTATCTGCTTATTTGTTCTTTTCCTTTGTGGGAATTTCTCCTCTTTCTGTTGCAAAGATGAAAGTTGCTGACTACTGTGAGAGTCTCAAAAACTCCAGGGATGAGGTAAAAGAGTTAAGAATCATAAAGTCTGAATACATTCCAGCATTCCCAGATGTTTCCTATAAATGCAAAATAAAACCATAATGTGATTTGATTATAGTCAACATTAATTTCCTTTTTAACTTTATTAAATGAAGAAGCAGACCATGATAGGTGATCCTGGTAATTCCAGCTGTCTGATGTCTTCCCATGAAGTCCTTTCTTTCAGTAGCTTATATTTTGCCAAACACAACTGTTTAGCCTTCATTTTCCTTCTTCACTCTAGCTGGTTATGTTTTAGCTTTGATTTTCAGACTTTGGTACAGCCAGTTCGACTGTTTCTCAGAATTACAGGGGAAAAAAGTCACTAATTTAGCAGGAGCTTGAACTAATATTTTATAAGCATTTTTCTTTTTAGCACACTCTTGGTATTTACATATAGGAGTAAGGAAATAGAACTTAGCAGACCTTGCTCTGTGTCCATGACAAAATGTACTTTGGACACATGACAAGACTATGGGTATACATATATATATATACATGTAATATATGCCTATTTTATATTATCTATAAAATATATGTGCTTGGCAGAACTTAATGAACATTTGCTGAAAATATCACTGGGCCTCTGGCCTGCACTGAGCATGCTCCAGTCCTCCCTTCCCTGCCATCAGCAAGAGTTATGGCTTTGAGTGGATTTTCTCTGCAGAAATTACACTTTGACCAGGGAAAATGGAAGTTAAATTATGGGTGCGCTGGGGGGTCAGCCTTAGCTCTAAGCAAAGCTGTACCTTGGATTCTCTGCTGCTTCAGTGTGAAAGTGGACTCTTTCTGTCCTGCTGGTGTTGGCCCAGCCTGCACCGTGGCTGGGTAGCCCACACAGGGCCAGTATAGAATTTCCTGAAGTGAGTTCTATTACTCCTCTGGGTTTCTCTGAGCAGCTCACTGCAATGACAAAAACCTGCACAGGGTAACACAGACTGAGGGTGAAGCTTTGTGAGATGGCTGAAGCCACATACCATGGCCTCATGATAAAGGGAGGGGTCTTTCTCACTTTTCTCTCCCAGGTTAAGAGGGTGTAAGCACAGAATGTTATTGTGGATCACCTGATGGTAAATAGTACTTGGCTGAAACGGTATGATTTATCTCTATGTTGGCAACGTAATACCAGTCACACTTCAATCACACTGAAATTCCATCTCGTTCAGCACTGCTGGTATACTTAGGGAGCAATATAAAGATAAGCATCACAGACTCACAGAATGGCTGAGGCTGGCAGGACCTCTGGGCCCATCTGTTCCAACTCATGCTCCAGCAGGGAAACCCAGAGCAGGGGGCACAGGGCCACACCCAGGTGGCTTTTGGAGATCTCCAAGGAGGAAAATTCTCAACCTCTGGGCAACCTGTGCCAATGTTGAGGTGCCCACACAACACAGAAGTTCTTCTGGTGTTCAGGGGGAGCTTCATGTCCTCCAGCTTGTACCTTCTGCCTTTTGAACTGGCACTGGGCACCCCTGAACAGAGCCTGTTTCCATCCTTTCCACCCTTCCACTGCTGGGCTCTCTCCAGCACCTCCACATCTCTCCTGTGATGGGGAGCCCACAGCTGGACACAGCACTCCAGATGCACTGGGCTTTGGCAGTTGTTAGAAGTAACCCACCTTCACAGGGCAAAGAGACATAGACAGAAACAGCCTCTTGCTGGTAGGTACTGCTGCAGGGTCCATAGTAGTTTGCAGCTGGCTGGAATGCCCTGCCAGAGCACTAACACTTCAAACCACTGTAGCATAACTTTTCTGCCTATTACTTCAATAAAATCAAGAGCGTTTTCAAAGTGGTAGGAAAATAAGTATCTTTGGGAGACAACAAACAACAAGACATGCTGTAACCAACCGCACTTCTGCTACATAGAAAGTCTCCTAAACTGTCTTATAGATTATGTGATTAGTTTTAGCACATTGTCCTAATTTGAACAACGATTTCATCCCACTGCATTAAGCTATACCCTCCCATTTTCCTTGCCCCACTGTGTTTACATGACCACATGCATGATCATATGAAGCCTGAGCCAGGCAGGCTCCCACAGCACTCGGTCTGAATGGCTGAAATCTGCACTGAAGGGTGAGCACAGAAGCTTTAACATCAGCTGCTTCCACTCTACTCAAACCTTTCTTCTGTGCCAAGGCTGTAGCTTTTCACTCCACCTGGCCTCTGACTAGCTCACTAGTACAAACATAAGCTCATCAATTAGCTTAAGTGAGCAAGATGCTTACTGAAATGATTGGATTTAGCATTAGTGGCTTGTTGTAATCTTACCATTTTTCCTCACTGCATCTGCTGGCTAGGGATGAGCTTTCCTTGAAGTCAAGGCATCACTTGATAATGATTATTGCTAGTAGGAGATTGTGCATGGACAAAATTTAAGTTACAGATTGAAGTAACTACAGAATTTCTGGGGTTGTCACAGCTCAAGTCAGACCTCTGCTGCTGCTAAATACAGTCCCTCCCTTATGTTAACTGAAACAGCTTGCACAGACCTTGTGTGGTTTCAGAGCATACATCAGCACTGCTTGCTGCAGGGACAGGCAGGCACCTGAACTACTTCTAAATTAAAAAATATGGGTAGGAGAATCCTTACAGACATGCTATAGCAGAGCTCCACATGGATTAATTTTACTCAAGACTGCTGATGCAAAACACAGCGCTACTGCAGCCAGTTTGCTTCCAGCACTCAGCCTTGCTCATTTACAGCTTGCCTTGGACAGCCTTTTACCACATCAGAATATGGCCCTGGAGACACACATTTCCAGAGTGCTGTCCCTCCAGTCTCATCTTACTTCTGCATAATGCATGTGATGGATTAAACAGAAATAATGCATTTGAGCCCTGGACCCTGGTGGACAGGGATGGAACCATCCTCAGCCTTCCTCCTTCTGCTGAAAGCAGCCTCAGCAGTGTCCAGTTGTGGTGGTTCAGCAACCCATTACCAATAATGTGTGCTTCTGAAAACTTGTGGGGCTCATGGGCTTGGTATCTTTTTGTTTTGTTTTCAATCACAGAAAGCTGTTAGGGTTGCAGTGGGTCCCATCAATCACCACAGCATACTGCATCTGTATTAATCATCCAACTGTGTCCCATTGGGAGCATGAAACTTCTAGTAGAAGAAGATGAGAAAGTATTTAGCAGGTTTTGTTAAACAATTGCTCTGTTAAGGAACTGAAAGATCAGCAAGAGGAAATTGGGTTACATTTTTGCCCCATCCCTGGAGATGTTCAAGACCATGGCGGATGGAGCCCTAGGCAACCTGATCTACTGCCTGATTTAGTGGTTGGTAACCCTGCCCACACCAGAGGAAATGGAATTAGATGATCTTTGAGGTCCCTTTCAGTCCAAGCCATTCTATGATTTGATGACACAACTTCTTTGCTTGATGACCGGGTCAAAACTGCTACAAATATGTATACAAGTGAGAAATATGCCTAATCATGAACAGAGATGGGAAAACAGAGGGTTTTGCTATACCATTCATTTTAGTCCCTATGCAGTCCCTGCTGATTTGGTCCTCATACACTGGATTCATAGAACAGATATGTATTGCTAGAGAATGAAATCATTTTTCAGTCTCTTCTGGGTATTTCTGTGCTCTCAGCTTATTGTATCTACAAAACTTGTCTAGAATTCCTATTAAAATACATTTTTAAATCAGTTCTCCATCTCCAGAGCAAAAATGCAGGGAGAGCTATAGGCAATATCAGGCAAGAGCAAATCAGTCCAATTTCCATCATCCTACTGACCATTATGTGGTTTGATCATATCTTGGAACGTGGCCTTGATAGACCTTGTAAGATTGGCTGGATAAGACATGCTGAGAAATCTGTAGTTCACCTTTTAGTACTTTATGTGGTAGAGGGATGTTGGCTCCTGTGAAAACGTATATATCAGTGTGAAGCAGAAAAGCTCCATCCAGGTATTCCATGGAGGGACTGTGCCTTGCCTCAGCTGAATTGAGTCAGAAGTTCTTAGCAATGAAGGCTGTGTTATGCTGAGTTTAAGAATTGTCATTATTTCAGCAAAAAATGCATGGAAAAGAATAAAGATTTTTTAATGGTTGAGGCAGGCAACTGGTCTTGAGGCATCTCTGGGCCTTTTGCCCAGATCTGTCATTGACGTCTTGATTATTTAACCATCTTGTGGATCCCTTTTATTTTTTCAAGAATGAATAAATTGCAATAATCAGAATGTTAAGAAAATCAAGAGGTTTGGTTCAGTGCAGCATGATCTTCAGGGCTATGTATTTTTTGTCTCTCTCTCTCTCTGCATTCATTTTGCCGTTTGTCTTCATTGGCTACAGTTCTGCATTCCCAGGGCAGATGCCCTGTCAAAATCCTATGTTTGCAGTGAAAGCAGCAGTGCAGAACAGAGGCATCTGTGCGAGCTTTAAATGGTATCCTATTAAAGAGGACTTTCACACAGAGCAAGTCACCAAGTACTAGGGGCTGTACCAACCTCCTGATGATGCTTTTTGCTACTTGAGCTAGCCCTAAGCACAGGCTTATTCCCGTGCATGAATACAGAAGAAGTTACCAGGAAACAGCATGAGAAAAAGCCAGAACTCCCAAATTAATAAGCTCTGGAGACTTTGGCCCAGTTGAACTCAAGATAACTGATAAACACCAAGACTGCTGTGTGTGGCCAATGCTGTCAGCACACACTGGTATTAACACTGAGTTGTGTAACTCAACCCATAGCCAAGAAGGTGGTAGCTGACACAGACCACAGAATTTTACGTGTATACACACAAAAATTCATATGCATAGATATGTATATATACAAAGAGTGCAGGAATGAACTTCTGAACCCTTTATTACAAACAGCTGGTGCATCAAGTATGGCCTCCACTTCTGAAAGAACAGCCAGGGCAGGCCTCCCATATTCGTGAAATAAACCATGGTTTCAGTGAGGTCACACAAGACATCTAGGTGCTAATGGAAATACAAACATCACAGAGATACTTCTTTCAGTTTCTATAAAATAGAGACTCCCATTGAGTATCTAAAGGGGTGCTGTAAGAAAGAAGGGGACAGGCTCCAATCTATCACAATCAGTTGTGATAAGACACAGGGATATGGTTTCATACTAAAGGAGGGAAGCTTACACTGGATGTAAAGAAAAGATTTTATAATCACAGCCCGGGTTGGAAGGGACCTCAAGGATAATGAATCTCCAACCCCCTCATCATAGGCAGGGCCATCAACCTCCACATTAATACCAGACGAGGCTGCTCAGGGCCCCATCCAACCTGGCCTTGAACACCTCCAGGGACGGGGCATCCACAACCTCTCTGTGCAGCCTGTTCCAGCACCTCACCACTCTCATAGCAAATAACTTCCCCCTGACATCCAACCCAAATCTTCCTTCCTTCAACTTAAAACCATTTCCCCTTGTCCTGCTGTTATCTACTCTTTCAAAGAGTTGATAAGGGTGGTGAGACACTGACAAAGGTTGCCCAGAGTAGTAGTGGATGCCCCATGTCTGGAGACATTCAAGGACAAGGCTTTGAGCATCCTGATCTAGCTGAAGGTGTCTCTATTCACTGCAGGGGAGTTGGACAAGATGGCCTTTCAGGGTCCCTTCCAACTCAAACCATTCTGTGATATTAATCATAACAGTACAACAGCTTACCAAGATCCTGTGACAGACAGTGCTACAGGTTGTTCTGCCCCTTTCGCTCTGTGAGTAAAACAGATTGTGTAGTCAGGCGATTATGAAATACTTGCTCACAGATCACTTTTTGCAGAGACTACTACATTTTGAAATATTCTAATTTCTGGAAACAGAACACCTCAGTCCACAGGATTTTCTCTCATTAACAGCATTAATCTGCTCATGAATGGACAATAAAATGTTTGCCTTCCTGCTCTCCAGCCTTGTTGCTAAGAGCTATATACAGTATCAAACTGCTCACATAAATTTTCACATTTTTCTTCACTAAAACCCCAACAGGAAGAAAAAAAAAATAAATCTGCTGACATTGATAAAGAATTTGAAAAAGCTCCTATGGTTTTTCCATTCCAGACGGACAGTTTATTGTCTGGGAACATTATCACAGCTTCATTTCCACAACAAAGAAGCCCCATTCTTCTCGTAAAGGTCCGACTGTTCATCCCAGCTCTGGTGCTTTGCATCAGAAATGCACTTGTGCTGTCAGCCTTTCTGTTAAGCCCTCTCTTATCTGGGTGCCAAAGAAAAGTCCAAGCAAAGGACAAGTGTCTAACAGGTTACTACAGTTTCCTTTGTGCACTTAAAACTTGCAGGCTTCAGGCGTTTAAAACAGTAATTAACATCTGCGCATTTGATACATTTAAAAAATTGGGTGAACTTTTCACACTTGCACATTAACAGCTCCTATTGTCTGCTCTCCAGTAAATTTCAATTGCTGTATTTTTTTTTTTTTTTTTTACTGTCATGGATTTTTGCTAGGCTGTAATCCTGCTGGGTGGTACCAGGCACAGAACAGGAAACAGACTTCTATGGCTTCAAGGTAAATCCAGCAAAATAAAAGGTGTTTTCTCAACAAGGTGAGATAAGTATTTCATTTCTTACGGGGGTGGGAGGCCTTCTGCTAATATTGCACTACTGAGTTCTATTTTTCATCCACTACGGTTTTATATAGCAAATTATTGAAAACATATGAACAACCCATCTATAGCACACCATCTTCCTACGGGACTGCAAAATACAGTCCCATGTACTTATCAAATAAGGTCTTAGAAAGATCTGAAGTTACAGCAAAATTAATGCAAGCAAGGATGGAGAAAGCACACAACTAGAGATTGCATGTAACAGAGCTCTTCCGCTGAAGGTGCCCAATTAAATTCCAGCACAGCCTAATCATTAATGAAAATTACCATCTGCTGGTTACTTGATGTACTACAAGGCACTGAAACCATTGGACTCACTTCATCTAGCTTAAAGTATACTTGTGTCCATACCACAAAACTCATCACCACGAGTGAATCAGGTTGGCAAATGCAGCAACACATCCGATAACTGCCGCATTGTCCCCTGGTGGCAGTATTTGCCATTCAGAGAGAGGTAAGACAACACTGGGAGGTCTGCACAGTGCATGTACTGGGGCAATGACCTCAGCTCCATCCTCTGAGGCTGTCAGCAGACGCCTACCAAAGGTGCTACATCACTGTCTTTAAGAACACAGCGGGGACTTTGTTTGCAGGAGGATACTGCACCAACCTGAGCAATTAGAATCAGAAAGTGACAGGATTAAGGAAGTACCGTGGAATTCTGTTGATGCATCTCTGTAAGGATTGGTGCCCAAGAGAAACAAAACGCTGCAACAAAGAATTTGAGAGTAAACACCTCAGCATTTTAATAACTGCAGTTGTTGAAGTGCCACAAACATTACTGCTGTAAGACAAAATGAAGGACAGTCCTATAAAACAGTACATAAAAAGACAAAGACAACACATGCCACACTGCTTATTTCAGGGCTAAAATGCTGTCTACATGTTTCCATTGCACTATTTTAGCGTTCCCAGCTGTCTCCTGCAGGGGAGTGCTTGATTTTTTTCATAACAGAATGAGACTATTCCTTCATCTAACTCAATCCACTCTTAGGAAATGCAGAAAAGTTCTTTCTCCTTTTTGCTCTCCACCTTGCTGGGCTGCTGAGACAAAAGGATGCCAATCACAGATTATGAACGCTGATATGAGACTTCTGGAGAATGACAAATCAGTGTTGAATTGGAGGAACATAAGTTCATTTCAGAAGCCTCACCTCATTGCTGTAGTCTCTTCAGCACACATGCTGGTGTTAGGTGTCATTAATTAGTTTGCTAATGACAGAAATAGGATAAAAAGCCAAAATGAAGAGAATTACCTCCTCCCCAGACTGCAGGAAGCCTGGAAAGAAATGACAATGAAATGAGGACCTTGGCAGGGAAAAAAATAGGAGGTTGTAGGTAAATTCAAAGAGGTTCGGGGAGAGAGATTATCCAAGGCATTCAAAGGGATTATGTAGTAAGACTGAGGAAGCAGGTGAAATGATCTGGATTAAAGGGAGATATGGTTAGAAAAGAGTGAACATATGCATAGCTAATTTGTTTTAGAAAACAGCAAAAGGACGCTTGGAAACGAGTGCGAAAATGGACAAGTATTGAAGGGTTGAAGACAAACTGCCATGGATAGACTAGCTAATGTCATATGGAATAAAATCTGATTTAATAACTGTGTAGATAGAGACATAAGGAAAGAATGAGAAATCAACACTGACATTAGAGCTCCAAGATAAGAAGATGGTACAATAACCTAAACCGGGAGAAAAGAGCGTACATGAGATAGCTAAGAAAACCCCATCGAAAGAGAGTTTGGGATGGCAGGGCAATATCAAAGAAGCTAAAAATTCAGAACAGGAGGAACAGAGTTGTAAGTAACAGAAACTGATGGGGAGGACGAGTTAGCCAAAATAGGTACTACAAAGATGAAAGGAGGAGGACTGAGGGTGAAAATCTGAAGGGTGCCAACAGACAGTGGAGAGGGAGTGGGAGGATCTGCCAGAGGAGGTGCTGAAGAGAACAAGGATTGAGGTAAAAGCAGAAAGCAGGAATGCAGGTTCACTGAAGGATACGGTGGAGATGTGAAGTGCCAGTGGTCCTAAAGCAGCTTTAAGGAGGATCTGAATAGAAGGAAGCCCACTTGGCTAGGAAAGACCATTGGCAAATTGGACTCGGAGATACTAACACTAACTAATAAGGTCTGATAAATGCTAGCAGAGAATGAGTGTTGGAAAGCCTATTTTGGAACATACAGCCGTGTTTACAGACAGGCTGAAAGAAGCCAAAGAACTGAGATTGAGCAGCAGAGAAACAGCTGTTCCAGGAACAGTAGGGACTGCACTGAAGAGTGAATACAGAGAGAGAGAACATCAAAGAAGTCTTACCCTGCAAGACACACAAAGCAAGGAGAGGTCAGATTCCACTGAGAGACAAACAGCGGATGCACAAAAAATCACAACAGTTTTAATGATCCTTAAGGCAATTTTGCTATTTAATATTAGCAAAGGACTGCATGTGTTGAAATCTGCCCCTGGAACTGCAAGATCCAAATGTCTTGATAGACGTAGTGCCATATATTTAACTGATGCTAGACTTGACCTTGCTTCCTGAAGGAGAGACACGAGATTAACTTAAATGGAATCTTTCCAGCCACTAAAAGTGCAATAGAACTAGACAAAAATATCATAAAATCTCTCTTCATTATGGGGCAATCTAGCCATTAGTATTGAAGTGAATATATTCTGGAGAATCATTAGAGTTGATTAATATATTTATAGTCTTTGCAAACTACAGAACAAAACCCTGTGGGGACCCCTATTTTCAGACTTTCTTCTGAGGAAGAGACCACAATGACTACTGAAGCCACATCAGCATTGGGTATTTTTGAGTTCTCTCAGTTACTGGAAGATCAATTTCTGGAATAGTCCAGGAGGCAAACTTGTGCTAGATAACTAGTTTAGGAAGGTCTCAGCTTGTGAAGAAACATAGTTCTTTTTTCAGGTTTTCAGTCATTAAAAAGCTACGGTAAAGGAGCCCGGGCAGAGCACTCTCCCTATAAACAAGAAAAAAATATACCCTTTGTATTGTACAAGGCAGAGGATATAGCTTCCATTAAACAATTTTCAGGTCATCCAAGAAAGGTATTGATCATAATTCAGTAACAAAAAAGGAACAGTTTACCCTTTTCCAAGGATAAGGGTTTGCAGGGAAAACTCCCAAAGGAAGCAATGTCTAAGTAGAGATGCTTCCCCTTTGGCTGCCAGCACTTATGTGAGATTAGGGAGTGGGGGACCCAGGGTCCACCACTTTTGGTCACACAGGTGAATTGCTTGCACCTGTGCTCCCAGATCTGGCTATGCTCCTTCACCAGCTGCTCAATCACCAATTCAGGCTGTGACCTAATGGTTCCCATACACCCTTGTATCATCGAATCGTAGAATGGCTTAGGTTGGAGGGGATATTAAAGTTCACCTACTTCCAACCTCCAGCCCTGGGCAGGGCTGCCACCAACTGGATCAGGCTGCCCAGGGCCCCATCCAACCTGGCTTTGAACACCTTCAGGGATGGGGCACCCACAGGTTCTCTGGGCAGCTGTGCCAGTGCCTCACTGCCCTCTGAGTAAAGAATTTCTTTCTAACATATGACCTAAATTTCCCCTCTTGTAGTTTAAAACCATTCCCCCTCGTTCTATCACTATCAGACCATGTAAAAAGTCAGTCCCCCTCCTGCTTGTAAGCTCCCTTCATTTACTGGAAGGCAGCAGTGATGTCTCCCTGGAGCCTTCTTTTCTCCAAGCTAAAGGAGCCCAGCTCCCTCAGCCATCCTTCATAGGAGAGGGGCCTCAGCCCTCTGGTCATCTTCACAGCCCTCCTCTGGGCTTGCCTGTGTATTACACCCCACATACCTGCAGGTGAACAAGACAAAAAAAATATGAAAAGAGCTTCCCAAATATATTGTTCTCTCTTCCTTTTGTAGAAAAATACCAAATAATGAGGATTAAAAAAAAAAAGCAAAAAAGGCCACTCACCATTGTATACCTTAGCATAATAAATTTCATTTAATAGGGCAATAATTGGTTTACAGACCCATTTGCTGGTCAGTCTTGTTAAAGATGCGAAACAAGAAACATAATTTTAAAGAGTTCACCATTCAAATCACTGAAAGTAAAAGTCTGAATTTTATCTTCTTTGAAAATGACTTTTTTCCAACACAGACTCAGCCCCACAGCAGTCAGCTTTCTACATAAAAATGTCACAGTAGGAAGATGCTTTCAACCTTTTTTCAAAGATTATACACCCTTTGTGGTTTAAATACAGAGACAGCCTACAGTGGGTTGAAGAAACATTTAGAGAGTCTACTCAAATCTATACACCAGTAGATCTGATGACAAATAATGTGACTTTCTTACAACTCAGATCCACTCGTATCTTGTAAGAGACAAGAAATTTACTCAAATTTCTGGTCAAAAAAAAATCCCTTTCCAGGAAACGTTTGCCTATTTTACTCTGTCCTGAGGAGAAATACAGGAAGATATAAATTTCCTACTCCTGGCTCTCATGTAGATATTGACAGAATTTCTAGACTGCTTTTCAAATCTTCACTATGAGAAGAGTTAAAGGGAGTAGAAGAAGACGATAAAATCTGACTGATGAGTTTTGGCCCAAGATACTTGAAAATCAAAAGCATGTATCACTGAGAAAGATGAAAAGACACAGCATCAGAGATGAATCAGAAGTGTATAGAAAGGAACATGGATTGCATACAGCAACTCACAAACCTTCAGTTTTTCGCATCACTCAGAAACCATTAATTTGAGCTGGAAAATATCCCAGGCACCAGAAGTCCAGGATGTATCCATGTTGGATTGTAATGACTCGAAGTCATTAATAATGGTCAGCTTTTTGGCAGAAAATCAGTTCTGATACTATTACAAATCCTTGCAAATTAATTCTTGCATGGCAAAGACAGCATGTTTGGACATATCTGCGGTGTGTGGGAGCGGCTCCTCAGCAGCTAAGAAACGAAGAGTTGAAAAGTTATCTAACTCAAAATATTACCAGGACACCTGAAGGTGCATGGCAACTTGCACTACTAAAATTCTAATTATATCTGTTCTGTTAATTATAATGGAATTTAATTCTTCAGCTTTCTTATTCTGGCACATTTAACTAGCAGTTAAATGACAAAACCGTGTACATGATCTTTTTACAAACGCAAAGAAATACATCCAGAGAGAACAAATGGAATTTAGGGATTTACATTTCATTTATTTTAAAATTGCTGGAATTCTATTTATGTCTAGCTATGTACTTTTAAAAAATACTAATTTTTAACTGTATCATTTCTGTGGGGTGTACAAATATAATTCTCAGTCTTAGGATCTTAACGTCTCAGTGAGAGAGGGAAGAGGGAAGAGGAAGATAGAGAGGTAGAGGATCCCTTCAATTGCACTCCACCTGCACAGGTCACCTGGAAGACAGGGGCACTGCAGCAGCCCTAACAGCCCTGAAGGAAGGAGGAAGGACTGAGCAGGGCAGTGCAGGACTGGACAAAAGAACAGGACTGCAGATAATGTATGGGTATTGGTATCTAATGATTTTGATGCTTTTGATTATTGGATAAATTTAGAACCACTTGTCCTGCAGTACACTGTTTTGCTGCCCATCACCACTGAAATGCTTGTGTCATTAGTTATGCTAACAGAGGCCTCTACCAGGAGGACAGCAAATGCAAAAAAAATTTTTTTTTCCAGTATAGCTGAAGAGACGTGACACAAAACATTCTCCATAAGAACTGTGCATAGAGACAGTTTGGTGGACTGTTGATGTGACTTTTCCATACCCCACTGCTAACTGACACACAATTCTACACACAGAAAACCTATTCAGTAGCCAGGTTTGAAATCCTGAAGTTCATGAATCTGAGGTTTATCACAGGGGATGGATGCACTTCAGTACTGGCATCACAGAGCTACA
>PPHD01019034.1:0-14282 GCA_002909625.1 Bambusicola thoracicus | reverse complement strand
TTTCTTTTTTTTTTTTTTTTTTTTTTTTTACCCTTTTAAAAAAAAGAAGCAGCAGCAGCCAGTGCTGAGCAGAGAGAAGGCAGCTCCACACCGCAGGGCTGCACCCGGTGTCCCCCCTGCCTTGTGTCCCTCTGCCTTGTGTCCCCATGGGGCCGGGCTCAGCAGCGGCTCCGAGGGGCCAGGGTGGGGGGATGAGAGGGCCGGGCAAGCTGGGAAGGGGAGGGTATGGAAAGGGGTCGAAATGTTAATCCCTCACTTGGAGTTTCTGTCTGGCAAGTTTTCATGCCTCTGTGTTGTGAGCATTTACATTATGCTCTGAATACCTGATTGCCCAGCCAAGCAGAAAAGAAACTCTACAGTGGATGCATAGTAAAAGAAAATGCTTCTGCGGAAGCCACCTCTGGGAATAGGAAGAACTGGTTGGTTTATAGGCTGCTGGTCCATTTGAGGGGGGAGGGAAACAATGCATTTATTTTATTAATTAACTCTCTCATTTCCCTTTTTTTTCTCTTCGTATGGGGAAATGGGAATCAGAAAAAAAAAAAGTGTATATTGGAGAACTTCATATACAAAATTCTGGGTAAAGAATTAAGTGTCTCAACCAAGGCTGAGGCATTTAAGCAGAGTTATTCCCAACTGATGGATAGGGAAACTGAGGCACAGAAAATGACGTTATTTGCTCAAGGCTGCATGTGGAAGCTAGTGAAAGAAAAAGGAATAGGATGTGCATCTGTAGTTTCAAGCCTAGATTACTCAGGGTCTCCTTTTGTGCACTCCTGCCCAGCTAAATGTATCGCTTCTGTTAATCTTACGCTTCTGTAATGCTAAAGAAGGCCAGGGCAGTGCGTGGGTTGTTCCATTCATCTTTTATCATTTCTCATGTTATCTGAGTTGAAGAAATGAATCATCTCTTGACTAACATTTTCTACTGTTAACAAAGTAGGCATATAAGAAGCACAGAGTAGCAGTCAAAATATTTTTATTTTGAGGTGTTATCCTGTTCTTTGAAACATGTTGTCCCTGGCAAAAGAACAAAATGTTTAACAGCACCAATGTATCTCACATGCGATATTAATTAGGAAGCGTTCCTCTCCGAGTTATCTTTTGAGTTTGAGTCATTTAGGAAGTGTATCAATATACATCTCTGACCCCCATGGTAATACCTACCTCCTCAAATGCTGCTGTTCACCTGTGACGCATAGAAGAAGTCAAGTCACCATTCCCTGGTTTCATCACCAGTGTAAATTGGAAGGACAGCACACAAGGACTGGCGTTGGCCAGTTTTTCACTGGAGCTGTCAATGGCTTTGCTGTTGGTTTCAGAACTGACCTGAATGTCAAATCAGATGCAACCCAAGTTAAAGTACTTGTTATTTCTTATAACTGATAAATAAAGCCATTGCAAGGGTTGCTTTTACTGCTTGGCAATTTTTGCAAATATTTTATTTGATCCTGATCCATTTGGGGCTCCCTGTCCCTCCCAGTGATTCAGTTTCAGCCTAAAGTTTGACTAAGCCCAGAAACAGATGGAGCATAGATTAAGCCTCTGAGTGTCCTCTGGGCTTATTTTAGAACCACTAAGAACTGCAAACTTCTCTTTTTTCCTCTATGGAGCCTTAAGTTGACTGTAGACTTCCTTCAGCACTGTGCAGTGAGAGTTAGTTATTTCTCACGGTGCACTGCAGTCGTGGAACCTCTCCCTGAACCTAAACTAAATAACTGGTTCTTAACAAAACCCACAATTACACTGGCCTATTCTCTCAGTGAAGAGTCATATACACACAAAGAATAATCTTGATGTCCATCAAAGCCCTAATCCAAATGGTCCCAGCTTTTGAATAAATGGATGTTAAGATCCAAAGTTGGCATTTGCATCACCTTTCTACAGTGTACTCAAAGAAGCTGACAGATCAGAACATCCCAAACTTTCAGGCAGTTCACATCACAGGCAGAAATATAATGGATTTTTTCTTTTCTCTAAATGGGCTACACTGAACGCCCACACACACTTTTTGGTCTGATCTTTGAAACTTATCTCTGATATACTTTCTCCCTCCAGGCAGTGTAAGTCTGAAAGACATAAGTACTTCAGAAATGGAAAGCTCTTAAAGCACAGTGCAAAATGGCTGAAACTTCAAACTTCTGCCTGTGCAACACTTGTTCTCTGGATAGACTGTAGTCGAGGGCTGTCACTCTGGTGACTTCCACCAAGAAGGCAAAACAATGTTGAATTTCTTTTTTAAGAGTCTCTGTGTTGTTCTAAACCTCTTGGTGTTTAAATTATTTAATTAATGTATTTATTCTGCAAGTCTCTGCAGTAGTAAAGGAACTTGTCTTGACTGGTATTTATGTACAACAATGTGGAGAAAATCAACAGTCTTTCTTATTATGGTATAAGCTGCTTATTGACTCTAGTCCAAAGTTATAATGGTTTGTCTATGGTCTAAAATCATTAGGGTGAAAATCCGCAATTTGAAATCATATTTTAACTGTCTGTTTAAACACTCTGGGACAGTAAGATGATAAACTGTCTCATTAGTGGTAACTTCTTTGCTTAGCACGTAGTGTATTTTGCCATAGCTTCTTTAAAAAATCTAAATGAATGCATACAGCTGCTCTTTTATAAATGCCCTGTTTACTTCTCCGGGGAGACATTTCAGTTGCACCATCCCTTCCAACTGGAAATCCCAAAGTACTGTAGAGATGCAGCTGAATTAAACCTCCCGGTGCTACCTGTAGGTGAAGGGGAGAAGGTATCATCTCCTGCCCAACACAGTCAAAGGGCAAATGGTAGTCTTTCACTTGCATTCAAACCAGCAGTTTATGCTTTTGGAGAAGAGAATATATATTTATATAGTGGAATCCACAGCACAGTATTCAGCACACCGATTCTGTTTGATGTGATATATTCTTTGTTCTGTTAACTGCGTCAGCTGAGAACGAAGCACAGAAAAGGTTGTAATAATAAAGATGCTCAGATTCAGAGGTACTGGGACATTTCTGAAGTACAAGAGCTTAAGCCATACTGAGAATCAGTTTTCACAGTAAAAGCAAATGCTCCATTTCGAGTACTTTTCCTCCTTTAAGGTATCATAAATGTTTTATTTATTTATTTCCCCCCCAGAAATTGAACAGTGGCTTATTTCCCAGGGTCACAACATTGAAACAACGCTATTTTCCCCTTCTGTAAATCTGAAAAGAAAGTGAAACTTGATTTGAAGTCATGTAAGAGGGAAAGTTATGAAAGTGAAAGGAATTTGGTGGATTGGAGCTGGATGACCTTTAAGGTCCCTTTCAAATCAAACCATCTGATAATTCTGTGATTTGCAAGGTTTCTTGGTAAGGAGGCAACTAACTGCTGATCACTAATTATCAGCTGTAAAGTTGTGTTGTGATGTGGCACATCTGAACAGTTAACTCGTGATCTCAGCTGAAGGATAAAGGAATAACAAGGTGCATGAGCTGTAAAGTGAAGGCTTTTCTTACTGTCCTGGATGGGGAAAAGAGGGATGGATAAATAACATGATGAATGTGAAGGGAAATATAATAATCCCTTGCAGACCTGAACCTCTGTTGCAGATCTGTCACTGTGTGGTCTTTTTCTACATCTCGCTTGCCCTTCTGTAAAATGGAAACAGTTTTTTCTGACCACACAGGACTGCAGCACAGGAAAAAAAACTTCACATTTAGCAAGGCTCAAACGTGCTTAAAACTCCTTTAAATCCAGCACATAGATCACACTGCTGCTGCATTGTTTGTTTTTCCCTCCGTGTGTGTTTCAAGTTCCTAGAATAGATGCAAGTTCCAGAGCTAGCATGGGTTTGTGCTGCTGGCAAAACAAAGCAGGTGCAAATTACGGTGGAAATGAAATAGCTAGTGCTCGGAGGCGGTGGAGTGCCCAGTTCACCTCAGGGTATGTGTCTGAGTTCACAAAACATGACTATCATGCATACCCTGATTCATTAGATGTGTTATCCAGCAAACAAGAAGCCTAATCATATTTGAGTGGGAACATTCTTATGATAAACTCTGCTTTAGTGAAACTCCATATATAGTGCAATTTCTCCCGGCCGCGTATATTACACGGTGAAGAAAAGCTACCCTGCTGCGTATCAGAAGGCTGTAATTTCATTTAGGGGGTCTATTGACATCGTAAACTGCAAGAGCAGAGCTCAAGTGGCTATTTAAGTCATAGGAACTTCAGACTGAAATTACTGCCTGGCAGTAATTGCCCCTCCCCGGCAGGCATGCGGGCCCCTATGTACGTACTTAATGTTTTCATCCATGTGCCTATAAATAATAAATCTCTTCCGTGGCCTCTGAAGAGAGCAGATCCAAAATACTGGTGTTATCCGTTGCGATGGGGCACAGCCCTCAGGGAAGGACTGAGCATCTCGAGCTGAGGCCGTGGCACTTGGCGACGTGACATGATGACCAATGCTTCAGAGCCGGTCCTCTGCTGGACCCAGAGGTGTATACACATGGTGAGCAGTGAGAGGTGAATGCGCCTGTGCTGGCTGCCAGGGCTGTTTGTTGCCATCATAGCTGACATGTCTGACCTTTCCCACTTGTGTGTTGTAGACATCCAGCCTGGCACACGCGAAGATAAATGTGCCATGCCACCTGTGGTCCCCAGGGCTACAGCGCATCTCCTATTTATACTGCACCTCCCTCAAATCACTGCCTGCAGCCCTGGGGCTGGCATGCTGCTGGAGAGGGGCAGTGCAGGGGGGAAGGCTCAGTGCTGCCCTGAATCTGTGAAATTTGGGAGCAAATCTGGATCCACCAGCAGCATCACCCAGTGCACATGAGCAAGAATTTCCTCTTTTTGGTTTTTAATGCATAGAGCTTTATCCAAATTGACGGAATTATGTATTGCACCTGCTTGGGTTTGTTTCAAGAAAAGAGTGAAGTCAGAGAGTGAGTTTTATTGGGAAAGTGATGTTAACTGTTCATTATAGCTTGTCAAGAAACCTCAAGTCTAAGCCAGACACAGGAAAAGACTTTCAGTAAGGCTATGGATGAGAATCATTAGGAATGTCTGCCTTATATGCCAGCGTAGGCATTTTAATTTGGACATCTGAAAACAGAAGTGTATCAAGTTCATGTAAATTTTAATCTTTGTTTCCCTTGTCCTCTTTTTCTTCTTCTTTTTCTTATTTTCAGATAGTGAGAAAAGTATTTTTTGTACTCAATGTTTCTCAGACCTTGGAGTGCAAAATAGGTGTCAAATTGCCACTGAGAACAGAAATTGTATTTATTTCTATTCTCTGAACTGGTGTCCCGGTTTCGGCCGAGACTACTGGTCTGGCCATTCTTACATTTCATTTAGCAGAATGCTGGCTCACCATGTGAAATTATACAAAGCATATGGTCACAGTGTTAGTATTTCCATTCTTCATAAAGAAAACTTTATTTTGATTTTGAAGCTGGATGTTTTCTGGAAAATCAATTAAACCACTGCCTCTCCCTCTTAAGAGCCAGCACCCTGTGATTCCTGTGACAGTGGTATGGCTTACAGTGACACAGCAGCGTGGAAAGTAAACAAGCAAGGTTTGTATAGCTACTAGCCATGGCAGTCAGCAGTAGCGGGGAAAACTTTCCTGGTCTGAGGGGAAGCTGTTCACACCTGCATTTCATCTGAGTTTGAGCAATAAACTACATTTCTTAGTTTGGATAGATCTAATCTAGAGATAGGGCTAATCTAGAGAGCACGTTGAATATTCTTCACAAGTCTGTGACAGTACCGTGTAACGTGGTATAAATGGGGGAAGTGAATTTTGATTTCCGTGTTGCTGACTGTGGGGATCACGGGTGCAAGTATCAGTAGCATCTCTGTTTTTTTCTGCTTGTGTCAAAAATTAGCTGGGTCTTTTTGTGCCATTTTTCCTTCCACTTTGCTCCTTCCACTTTACTGGCTTCTGAACCTCATTATGACTGATGTTATTGTGCTGGCTGCGAGAAAAAAATGAAGTCCACAAACTGTGGATAACAGCAAATCCCACAATACAGTGAAATCAAAATAGGATGTTGGATGCCAAGTCTCAGAGTTCTCATGGTCCTTATCTTTGTATGGAATAACTGGAAGTGGTTACAGTTTCCTTCGTTTGGTATAACAGAATGTATTGAAGGCCGCATATCTTCAGTGAGATATTGACTGCCTGATGGCATGTGTCCTAATTTTGGGACGTGATGTCCTAGTGTGAAGATAGGGTAGCCTTTTGTCCCACTGAATCTCAAGTGCCTGAAATCTAAAGCTAAGTTACTGTATTGGTTTCTGTCCAACAAAGATGTGTGTTCTACTTGTACCATGTGGAAAAATGAATAAAATATCTAAAGTTAAGAAACAATTCATAAACACCATATGCACATACATACTGCATGCACAACTTCTCTTTGAAAATATTACAATGGGACACCCTTCCAGATTCTGATTGCAAAAGACTGTAACTTAATTTCTTCTACAGGTTTTTAGTCAAGAAATACTGCTACAGAGTCTGTTTGCTTGCAAATCTGCAAAAGTGTAATAGAGTAGACTGTTCTTTAAAATGAAACATCAATCCGTCTGTCTAGTGTGGAGTGTTTCTAAAGCCATCATCCTCTGTACTGGTAGGCAGCAAAAAGTAATTCACGTCTGGGGATACTGAGGTAGAAACTGGCAAACTAACTTATCTGACACCATGCTCTGATGGAGTCCACCTGACCCCAAGTCCTGTGCTGTAGCTACTTCGGTTAACTTGCCAGAAAGCTGATATAGTCTTCATGGGAATGTGGGAGCAGTGGGCTCTGCAGGTTTCTGAGTTGTGTCGTGGGGAAGGAGCGGCCTTTGGAGCCCAAGGTCTTAGGTAGGAGAAAAATGAACTTTTTCCATATGTGCAACACCAAACTTCTCATGCCATAGAGCTTCTGGAGGAGGCATCAGTGTTTCTGCTGAATTCCTGGCACACCAAAAAGACCAGCGAGTGGTTTGAGTGCTCTTTTGGTCCCATCTCCTTTTCGCCTGTTACAGCCACATCATCATTTGTTTTGCTGGCACAGCTCTGCAGTTTTTTTATAAAACTGGAGAGAAGCTGTGGAACTGGGTTAGAAATGAGATGGATGACTTTGCTGCAGCGAGGAAAGAAGAGAGAGTATGTGACATACTCATTCTTCCCAATGAAATCTGCATCTGGGTTTAATATTAGATAGGATCGTTGAGGATAATTGTGGTTGGCAATTTTTACTTTTTAATGACTTAAAATGACCCGTGATGTATTAGGCTCAGCAGTGTCATTCCCGAGCATGGCTTCATTGTGAGACTTCCTGCTTTCACGAGGAGTGGAGCAAACAAGGCCACTTCAACCATATTGGTGCTTTCAGTGTGCAGTATACTGTGGTGTAGAGAACGCTACAGCTGATTTTACTCCAGAAATACTAGTAGTCTGTTTGATATTATATCAGAGGGACTTGCTGCTTCTTCAAATTGACTGCTCTGTAGAGCAAACAACACAAGTACAAGGGCACACTGAGTCACTGGCTGTATTTAGATGTGTTTTGGCATACTTTTATGAGGAAAGATGTATACTTGACAGGAGAAAGGCTAATTCTTCTCTGTCAGTTAGTGGAAGGCAGAAAGTTTAGTGAGAAGAGATCAGATGGGCTTGAATGAATTTTGTAATTCTGAACGTATCTAGGAAATAGAGCTGAATGATGTATAGAGAAATCCTCTGTCAGTGTGGAAAATTAGAGATTTGAACAAGATGAGTTTAATACTGAAATGAAATGAGAAGAAGTTTATGATTAATAGGGTCTGGCAGAGACAGCATACTTACATATAATTTTGGAGGGGTAGGAAATGATCCATGGGCTGACATGAATATGAGAGTTTAGGGGAGAGAGGTAGCGCCATAAAGAACCCCAGCTGGCTTGTCTGTTTTGAGAGAAAGTTCCAAAAGTTTTATGCAAGAGGACTAAAGTGAAAGAGAAAAATCTCCAAGTTCAGAAATCCTAAGCAGCTCTTAAAGTATTTTATAAGATTGGAAAGATAAATTAGGAATAAAATTTTTATTGAGCGTAAAACAGGTTGTTGGTTCATCTTATCATTAGTCCTGCATCTGAAGGTTACTTCAGGGGAAGGCGTTTTCTCTCTGGATACTGCATCTTCCCAACTGAGCAACACTGGACATGGAGGCCAGGTTCTTTCTGCCCCTGCAATGATCAGCATGCCATCCTGAAGCATTGGTTGGCTACATTAACTTAAAATTACAAAATATGCAGATAGATTAAATTTGTGTTGTCTTACATATCCACAGATGTAGCTCATAATCATTAAAATTACTCATTTGTCTGTGAGGAAAACAAAGAAAATTATTTCAGAGAAGCTAACAGAAAAGGATAAGATTCACAGCTCTCTCGTTATAATCTGTATTCTAGGTAAATAATTTGTGCTTTTATTACGTTCTAAAGAACTTTAGAAACTTGGATTGTATTCCCCTCCAGGACATGCTGAAATTCTATGTATTTTGAGTTGCACACTCTTATTTTGAGTTTTTGCTTCAGAGCAAAAATTCCTTCTACTTTAGAGTTTTTCCCTGTGCAAGAGAAAAGCCTTGTATTTTCATTCTGATGTTTTCTGACTTGTAATTATCCTCCTAAAGTCAGGATACACAGAATAATTACTTCTAACACAGAATTCTCAATAAGCAAGTTTTGTTAGAAGTGAAGAAACTGCAAGTTGTATCTTTGCCTGCCTCTCTCCAGAGCCCCATCCTTGTGCACTTTCCTTTAGGTGGCACTCCCACATTAACTTGTGTACAAGCTGAACAGCTGTTTGTGATCTGTCATTTATGTCCTGAAATATGATGGAGAGACTTAGAAATTGTGTTAATTGTGGTGTCCACATTCTCTCTTCATTAGAAGTTGAAAATTGCTGTTCAAATATTTCATAATCAAAAATTAATCTCAGTCTACCTGTTCCAAATCATATATTACATCCTCTGGGGATGAATCCCAAATCCCCGTTACAATTTGGATGTTCTCTCCTCTGGGTATTGATTACAAATTCTGGTTATTGTTCACATACTTTGTCATAGGGGGAATTAATCTCAAGTTCCTGTCTACTGTTCTGGGACTGAAAGCTATCTATAATTAAGATTTTTCTATTAAATGGATATCGAAAATGAGCTTTTCTGCCTACATTTTTTGGGTTATCTTTTGGCAAGAAAACCGAGTCTCAGCTCACAGAGAGATTATTAATACTGAATATTTGGATCACCAGCTTGTAGGCCACTGAGTTCAGGTGTTTTGCAAGAGTCAGTGGCATAGCTGTAGTGTTCTCTAATGCTGACATTTGGTAAGAAAATGTGAAAATTTTCACAGGACTTAGCAGAGTGGAGCAAATACGATGGCTGAATAGAATCAGATGCGTTGCATCAGAATTGTAGAGGAATACGTGAGCGTGTGTTTAGCAATCGTGAAGCACCCTACTGTTGCAAACCAGTTTCCACATGAAATCAAAACAATCTTAGTTTTGTGGAAGGGAAGAATAATCTGTGCTCTTTTTCAGCAGTGGGTAGAATGAGAACAAACATTCTGTGGTGAGAGGTAGCAGTACAAAGCCACCAGAGAGGCTGTATTTTTGATATGTGAATCCATGTTCTGATTTGCTGCTTCACCTGTAAAAACAGCTGCTATATTTCAACATAGGTATAGTCTTTTGTGTGTAACAGTGCAGAGAATAAAAGTTTTCAGTTCCACAGCTGTGTAGATTCCTGGGTGTTTTTTGTTTTTGTTTGTTTGTTTGTTTGTTTTTTAAAGGAGGAAAATCAGATCTAAACAGCTCTGAATTTAGAACAAGCTGGAATCTGGACCTGTGCTTTCTTGTTTCAGACCCACTGCTGCTACTAATAGACATGGTGTTTCCAGTGGCAACAGTTGGCTCATGCATTCTTTCACACTTCAGAAGATATCCCTGTTTCCTTTTTTTTCTTCTTCTTTAGCAGTGGGCAGCCCTGCAACCTTTTGATCATGCCGACTTTGTACATTACATGACTGAACTCAGCTATGCCAAACATCCTTTCAGAAAGTTGACATTTATGCCATTTGAAAAAAGAGAGGGAGAGAGAAGGGGAGAGGTAGAAGAATGAATCTTGTCTGTTTCCTCCTGCCCTTTTGATTAGGCGAGCAGTAAGTCAGCAGAAGAGGTGGGACTTTTAACAAGCAGGGGTGCATGCGAGCTGGTTGCGGTCTGTGATGTGTGCACACACAATAAGGAAAGAAGAGGATGAAAGCTAGACAACAGTAATCAGAAATGATTACAATGAATTAATGGATAGAAAGTGTAAGGAGACAATCAAAGCAACTAGATTAGAACAAGGAGGTGGCCTTTGATACTCTCCTAAACTAAATGAAGAAATTTGAATTCAAGAAACTTTCAAGGACCCTTTCAAACATAATAATTGTGATTGTGTAATGTCTTTTATCTATTCTTTCATTTTCAATTGATATTTTGCATGCATATATTATTAGTTTTATTTTATTTTATGTAATCTTTCATACTTCCACATCTTCCAGATTTCTTCCCACCTTTGTCTTGGAGATAACACTGAATTCATAGGACCAAAACGGCTGTTGTTAACATGCATAGCATACAAAGAAAACAGGGACAACGAGACTTAGCTGTACAGGGAGAGAAGCACGTTGCATAACTTCAGACAAGTCACGTGACTTTGTTATGTCTAACTTGATCCCTTCATTTAGTTAAAATGCCAAAACCTCATTAAAAAAAACCGTGTCCATTCCTGCAGTAAGTTAGACAGTTGGCCCACTTGCTCCCTTTCCAACACATTCACTTAGAATTTTGCGTTCTAAAAGCATTAGATTGCTATTTCAATTCTTCCAGAAAAGAGATTTCTACAGACAGTGCTGGCTTTTGCTGAAGGTGAGCTACTGCACTGAGTGAACCACTGGGTCAGTGCTTTGTGACAGCTCCTCATTTACTTTTTAAAACAGGAGAGGAAGAAAGGAGAATGGAAAAGGAGTGTATGTGAAGAGAGAGGTGGCCAGAAGGGGCTGTAATGTTAGACAGACTCTTTAGAAACCTTAAAAACCTTTAATAGTAAGTTTGCAATGATGTGTAAAATAGTTCCCAGTGTAAAAATCTATATTGATTTTTTTCTTTGTTTGTCTACAGATTGTTCTCAGAATAGAAACCCTTTGGCATTTTGCCTTCTCATATACTTAAATCAGTCATTTGTGTCACCCACTCTTACATGCATGTGTGCTTTGCCTGATCTGCAATGGATGACTGCTTGCTACTTCCTCCTGATCATTTGTAGAGTGGATAATGGGTTGGACAGCCTCCTGCAAAACTGGCCATTGTGAGATGTGTGATGGTAGGGAAGATCTGCTTTAGGTGGTGACCAGAGTGGGTAATACTAATGGCTAGGTGTTGTAGTCTAGGGTGCAGTTGATTGCCATGAGTGCCAACCTGCAGGAGCCTCATGGCTTTCAAAACTTAAAGCTTTCTATGTTGTTAGGAGCTGGAGCTTAGCTTCAGAGTCCCCGTACTCATTTGCAGTCTGAAAATTGACTTCATCTTTTGATTGTATTTTTAATTCCTATTTATTTGCTTTGGCGATGGTAGTCCCAAATAACCTGCCTGACAGAACAAGCTCCTCTTGAACATTCCTTGTGCTTACTTTATAGCTGCTGGGGTCAGCAAAGGCTTGTATGGTCGGAGACAGAGGGTACTTACAAGAACCTTGGGGGGAGGGGGGAAGAACGACTGTTCTGCAGCAAAAATGTAAGTGGAAAACCACAGGGTCCTCCTGCTCAGCTGCTGAAGCTGAAGGACCCTTTGCAGCACATTTGTGGCCTACCTCACTGAGCTGACCCCAGACATCAAGGCTGTGTTGTGCATGGCTCCTGCTCTATAGTACTCCCACACCACAGCATGCTGGCCTGCACAGGGGCCAGCTAAGCGTTGTAGGAATCGATTGCCCAAGGGCAATGAAGCAAATGGCATATGGTTCTCAGTGGCTGTGTGCAAAGAGGCTTACCAAAACCATATTTTCAAGTTCTGCCTATAAATGGCCCGTTTATACCTTTGCATACATCATCCCTTCACCCCCTTCCTTTTCAAGCGATGTCTTATGCATAGATTTGTCATTTATTCTCCAACTGCATTTTGCATTATTACAGTTTAATGATATTTGAAGCTCTTTCATACATATTTGAGTTCACTGATGTAAATGAAAAAAGATAAATAATCAGCATACTTGGTTTATCTGATGACATGAAGGTGTTCTATCGTAAGTTTGCCACTTCTTGGATAAGATCAAGAACTCTGTCAAGTACAAGGAGGGGGTCCAAGTAGTATCAGAATGACTGAAGAGTTAGAGTCCTTCAACATCCCCCTTTGAGGCCCCATTTGTGCCTCAAAATATGAACCATTTAAGCAGTTCTACCCCTTAAACTGTGTGACTTATGGGTTTGGTTAAATAGGAAAGATCCAAGTGCCTCATGACTTTTTTTTTTTTTTTTTTTTTTTTTTCTGAGAACGATCATCTCTCATTTTGGCTTTGTTTGAGGATGCTCTGCATGATCTCGAGGGTGTCGCCTCCTCGACCCTTTATCTACTGCTGACTTACGATCTGTTACAATCTATTAGGAATCTTGAGGCTTGAGGGCAGAATTTTGTGTAGGGATAAAAGATGCTTTCATGTTGGTGCTGTGGGATATATTTTTTTTTTTAATTCTTTCTCTCATTCTCCATTTCATGAAAATTCATTAATCTGTGACATTTAAAGACTCTGTCTGAGAGGTGTCTGGAGCAGCGGCCGGCTGCATACATCAATAGTTTCTCGGAGTCTGGCACTCTGTCAATATTTGGGGGCCTCAGTAACAGCACTTAAATGCACTGCCTGCCAGCCGTCACGCTCTTAGCATGTCTGTAAGAGTCTGAATGAGCGGATATTAGCACGTCAAGTCCTTTCACAACTGGCAACACTTTAGAGACAAACTGCTTGGTAGGTATCTCTCCTCTTCCCTCCCCTCCTGTTTTCTGGCATGCCTCCTTTGTTTATCTGATATGATTTATGTATTTACACACAAATATGCATCCTGCAAGGAGGCATTATAAATCCCGAAGCTGGAGGTGGTATTATGGCATAATCTATATAACAGTGGAAATGGGCTGAAGCTGGATTTGGACCCAGGACCAGATTAAGCTTGAGTTGACTCCTGGGCCAGTTGAGTCAGGAATGGAGTTTTGTTTGGATTTCACGGTGCCAAAATCTTTAGAGTTTAATTCCAAATAATGAGAATCTTGGACAAAAATTTTACAGGAAGTGCTACTGTGGCAATATTTCAACCAGCTCCAAACCAGAAGTGGAAAACAAGCCATTTCAAGACTTGGGTTGTATTCAAATCAAAGCTGTTAGAGCAGGTTCAGAATCCAGACCTTCTGTTCCTTTTTTAATCCTATCCCACTGCATAAATTGGATTCACAGCTGAATATTACTCTAGAATACCCATGAAACCTCCCTGTTTAGTGGAAAAAAATCAGGGAAGCAAAATACAGCTTTTTCTTTTTTCCCTGTGTGGTAAGCACAGTAAAAGAAATTTTGATTCACAAATATTCATTGTACTCCTCCCCTCCCCTCTTTTATTTAATGAATATTATGATCAGAGAGTGATCAGTGCCTTTTATTACGCATTCACAGTTATTTTCTCTTTACCCACTGTTTGCCACCTTTTGCTTGTGATGTCGCTGTGGTTGGGGCACTGAAACTGTACTGTCTGGAGATTTGAGTACCTACAGTGTCTGTGAATTTAAGTTGGCTTCTGATAGCTGAAGTTTAGGCAGAAAGCAGTCCATGAAACTCCATCTGAATGTTTCTAAATATCCTTTTTGTAATATTCTTTTTCATTCGTATCTTATGCCATATGTACTAAGAGATGAAAGGATGGCTGCAGAGTGAGCCCTCCAGTAGGAACATATCCACGACTGAATTTTGGGAACAAATTCTTTGAAGAATGAATATGAACTTGGGAGAACTCCAAAATCACATCCTTATCATTCCTTCTTTACCACGTCCAGTAACACCAGCCAGTGCCCCTCAGCTGTGACCTTCAGCACATCCTTCAGTGCTAGCTTGAGTCAACAGCTTATTAATCCCTTTCCAATAACATCTAGAAACTTTTTTCAATAAACTTCCAACCTTCCCCCAGTAACACCTGCCAAAATTTGGCATGATAACAAAATAGACAAAGTTATTCTGCCAGAACTACCTTGCAGGATTA
>PPHD01019033.1:0-14282 GCA_002909625.1 Bambusicola thoracicus | reverse complement strand
TTTCAACCCAGGCCATTCTATGATTCTATGATTTTATGATTCTATGATTTTATGATTCTATGACTCTATGAATATCTCTCCGTGCTTTCAGCAAAAGGTTGGGAGACAATAGGAGAGTGGAAGGGCGGTAAGTTACCCCTTGCCCAATTTTTGCAGGTGAACCACAAGACAGAAATCCAGTTGTGCAGAACAGTAAGGTAGGGGAGAACTCATTGGAAGAGCCCTGTCTCCATTTGATGTTGCTGTGTGAATGATGGGGCTGGGAGACTCTTGAGCTGGTTCCTCTCTGCAGGTATAGCTGCAGCACAATCAGCAGTGTGATTGCAGCACATACTGGCATCCTTCAACTAGTTCACATTTAGACAGCACGCATAGCAACAGGAATGCAGACATGGAAGCACAGCATTTCTTATTTATTGAAACAGGAGCCTTCAGTGAGAAGCCTGCATTGTGCCTCCATTTTGACTGCCGTACGGATGAAGAGCTATGCATCATTGTCAACAGGCAGGGGACGGATTCTGTATGGGACCCATACATTCACAGCAAAGAAAGGAAAAAATAAAAATAAAATCTTAACATGCTCATTTGGCCTTCCGGGATGTGCCTCTGTGGCATGCACGAATGTAAATATTGGCTCATTTTGAGCATAGCTTCTGGCTCCCAGTCATCCTTACCCTCAGGGTGAACGTCTCCTCATGTGGGCATCTCTGGTGCACACGAACACAACCAGCCCTGATTTCTCACATTTTCACATTCCAAACGAACTTTTCTTTTTCAAGGTTTGTCTCTCCTGCCATGAGACACAGGTATGACGGTTGAGCAATCCAAAAGAAAAGTGCCTGACAGAAGGTTTTCTCTGAAATACCAAACTGCATTATAGCAATCAATAACGCACCAGAGTAAACCCAAGCCTGGAGTGGAAATTCCCCTAGCTAAAGCCGAGCTTACCGTCAGCTAAGGTGCCATCACTGGAGAGCTACAGAGCGTGCATCAAAGAAAGCACTCAGTTATCATTACAGCAGTTGCATCAGCCTCTCATCGCCTTTGAAAATCCCAATCTGCTAAACGTTTCCTATCCACTGTCTGTTTCCCTCTCCTTGCCCTGGAATTAAGAACAGAAAGGCAACAAATGTTTTGCAAATTCTACAGAACGGGCGATTGCAAAATCTGTCTCTCGAGTAGAAGTAATGCTTCCTGGCAAAGTGAGCTGATGCCATCGAATGGGGAAAAGCTTTGGAGGCAAGGGGCCCGAGCACACAATGCTGCTTTGACCAGAGTCAAAGTCATCTTTGGAATCAGCACAAATCAAGCCCTGTTGGTTTGAACTCAGTGGAAGGGAAATTTCAGTCCCTTGAATGGTTTCATAATGCATCAGGGCACATCAGAAGCGAAGGAAACAGTCTGGCAGAATTGCATTAATTTTCATGAACCCAGCAGCCCTGGAAAATCATGAAAACTGCAACATAATGAAAGCCTGGAAGGGAAAAACCTGCCCTCTTCTTCACTGCTGGAGAATCTGAATACGGATTCCATCAAAGGAGAAAGTCCGAGAAACCACAGCGGGAATAAAAATTAACCCTTTGGCTCATGAGGCTGCAGGGTTGCAGAGTCACCACTCTCCTGGTTACCAGTCTGCCAAAAGAGATAAACTCGTCTAAGAGGGCTGGCCATCTCTATGCAATTAGACCTTAGCGCTCCGCATGACACAATGAACTGCTGCCAGCAGGAATTAAGGAAGACATTTTCTTCTATCTGCACAGTATTCATCAGCTGTCCTTATTTCTCAGGGTCTGTCTCGCTGATTTTAGTGGGAACGGGATGCATGTGCTAGATGGATAATGTCCTAGATGGATGAATGACGCTCCCAACCGCACACACACAAAAAGAAGAAAAAGACACTGCTCCTCGTTCTTATGCGAAGTGACAAAATCAACCCCGTGTGCAAACTCCTGCCAGATTGCATAAATGGCCTCATCCTTTCAGATATTTCAATCTCATGCGTTTTATTCAAAGTCTACATCCCTAAATGCAAGAAGTAGAAACTGACTGCACGTTACTACTACTGTTACCGAGTGGAATACTGAAATACTGTAGGCTGTCTGGACGTGTAGCAGTTGTATATTAACTACTTCGTGTCGACTCCGTGCTACCATAGCGTGATGAAAACATCTGTGCCACTGAATGTAAGCACAGATTACGTTCTGCGGGGCCTTACCATTATACCTTGGTTTCATTCCTGCTTTTGCTGGTTGTGAAGCAGCCAGCAATTAACTAACAGCAGTTGCTCTTCCGGGAGCTTTGCTGACATCATCTCCAATGCCAGAGAACAAACAAAGCTCTTTTTTGCAGGATAAAAGCACAACATGCACTGAGGTTGTTGTTGTTAAACAAAAATAACCAAGCTAATTTCAGCTTCATTTAAAAGCATGGGAAATAATCATTGCTCAGTGAATGGGAAAAGGACAGAATCAGTACAGAGAGAAATCATTCGCAGGGTCATGAGAGATTTCTGCAAGCAACGAGTATTGAAACTATTTTTAATGTTACTCAACAGTGCCCTTTAAATAACTCCTGCTCCCTGGTAGAAGGTTCTGGGGATCACTCAACGTAAAGAATCTATCTATATCAATTTTTTTTCTATTTTCTCCCCTTGGTCTCTTACATGATAAACGTTCACAGTTAAACAAGACCATCAGTTATCAAGTGACTTACTCTGCTCAGACATTTTTTAGCCTGGGGAACCCATTCAGAATGCCAAATCCTCACTGCTGTGCTGGGGGCTGTGTGTCTGCAACCACAGCCTTCCGAGCCACGGTCCAACACCTTCACCACAAAACCATCATTTTAGATGATAGTCGCTTTGGCACAAACCCCAAACTTCTTTACCGTCTCTGTGTAGCTTCCCTAAAGGCACCAATGTAACCCTAGAGACCATTTTGCTCAGAATGCTCTGCGTCCCGCTGACCACAGCCTGCCTCGTTCCTTTCTATCCCGGTGTTGGTGCTCCCTACTGAGTGTACAGACAACGTTCTGCCTTTTGGGCAGGGCAGAAAGCTGAGCTATCCTCCACCATTTCAGGTTTTAGGGTGGCTGTGAGATGAATCTGATCCAGCATCTGGCCAAACTCAGGTGAGTATGATACCTCATCTACCTCCCCTGGCTTTCTCATCAGCTTTATTTAATAAACTCTATTTCTTATCCCAGGGATCAACACACTGATCAGCTGTTCCTTATGACTGCAGTGTGTCAGCACTCAAGCTGGGAAAGCTTGAGGGCACATGTGTTTCCCATCCCTCTGTCTATGGACCTAAGGTGGGTCAGCTGGATGCTGGCTATTGAAACGCGCACAGTGAGCGTCTCCTGCTTCAGTGCTGTCTCATCAGGATCATTGAATCATAGAATCATAGAGTTGCTCAGGTTGGAAAAGACCTTAAAGATCATCAAGTCCAACTGCAACCCAACCATACTACCCTAACTCTAACAGCACTCTGCTAAATCGTGTCCCTGCTTCGTAGGGATGTTTCTTCTGAGCCTAGAAATGTTTGCAAAGCTGACTTTGTAGCTAAATATCTGTAATAATATCTGCATGTTGGAACATATGGAAAGTGACTTTCTAACCAAATAATCAATAGACGTTGTCAAGTCACTGAATTAAGGTTGAGATAGAGCTAGGATGATAAGGAAAACTCAGAAATTAAGTGCTAAAGATATCTCAGACCACACAGAGGAACTGATTTGCACCTCTTTGCAGAGCAGGGACTGACAGGGATCGATATTCAGAAAGGAGCACAGTTTGGCAGAGGATGCCAAAGGAGCCGGCTGAGCCTTGCCGCAGATGATCCCAGCTGAGCGTGGCCACTCACAGACTGAAGAGAACCTCTGTGCTGTGTCATCAACTGGAGCTGAAATAAATTGTAAACAAAACTGAGTAGGGGGATTAGATCTGATTCAGAGCTTCAGAACAAGTATTAAACAGCCTAGCAAGGGGAGTATACGCCGCGTTTTATATTCATAAGTGTGCTTTGCTATGTGCATTAATTTAGTCACGTAATGAGTGACTAAAATCCTCCTTTTTCCCCAGAAGCACTTCTAAGAATTGCTACTAAATTTCCAGATATTCCTACGTGCCCAACGGAGGGAAATGGAAGTGCAGTGAAAGGGAATGCTGCTTTCCTTGGGACGGGAGCACACAGGAGGATGGGTTTGTGGCTCTGGGTCAGCTCCCAGCCTGCTGGCTGCTCTGAGCAAGTCTGGCCCTCCACACTTCTTTGGCTTTCAAAGCCAAAGAAGTGTGGAGGGACAGATTATATATGGCAATATCTCTGAACTCCATGAAGCACTTTGAGATGTACTGAGGGAAGGGCTTGGGGAAGGGTTTGGTGCTACCTACGGTGTTCAGGAATTGCATTCAAAATTAAAGGAAAAAAAAAAAGGCAAAGGAGTATAGAAATCAGAACTTAAAATGTGCTTTTAACTCCAGATCCTATATCAAGCACTGTGTTTTTCATTCCTCAAAACGACTTACAAAGTGAGGTATTCTGATGGCGTGACAGCATCACGTGAATCGGAGCGACTTTTGGAACAAAAAAAAGGCAAGTTTTTGTTACGGTGAATTTCTTCGCTGCTTTGGGGAGATATGCTTTGGGTTGTTCTCCTTGGAGAACGGTCTTAAATTAAGTTTTTGTTCATTATAGATTTCTTCAGCACCTTTTTGTTGTGTAAGACGTTCTTGTAATTCAGAGACCTTCACAATCAGCATTACTTCGTCATTCAAAAAATAACCTTTTGAGCTCTTGAATTTTTATTCTCTGAAACAAAGGCCAGGCTGGATGTGGCTCTGGGCAGCCTGGTCTGCTGGTTGGCGACCCTGCACATAGCAGGGGGGCTGGAACTGGATGATCATTGTGGTCCTTTTCAACCCAGGCCATTCTGTGATTCTATGATTCTACGAAAGAAGCCAGAATCAGCCTCTTCCATCCGAACTGCTCCCTCCCATGCAATGGCAATGAGGAAACAGTGTGGATTACTGCAGGTGAAAAAGGGCTCATTTTCCTGGCATCACTACTCATCCTGATTCGATCTGCAGTGCTTTCTTGGCAACTGAGGCAGCATTTGAATTAAGTTTCTTAACAGTGATTGGTATTGCCACTTATAATAACTCTATTGTAAGCCTGGGAATATTCAGTGTTTTTCTTAAATGTGTACAGTCTTGGAGTCATTGGAAGCTTAGGTTTTGTGTTCTTTTTTTGTTTTGTTTTGTTTTGTTTTGTTTTGTTTGAGGGAGTATATCTCTAAACCTGATGGCTGCAAAATGGGAGGCTTGCAAATGAGTCCAACACGCGCCATTAGACCTGGGAAGTCAGGACGAACCACAGAGAAGCTATGATGTGTGCACACATGCATGCAGCAATTTTACAACAGATAGAGTCGATCCACCCCGAAGATGATGTATGATGCGGTTGTGTTCTCTGCCTTGGTGTGTACCAGTCTTCTTCCCCCTGTGCACAGAGGTCAGCAGGGACTGCAGCATTTCCCATGCCCTCCTGGTGCTGTGGCCTCCTCGGGCTTCATGCTGGGGATTCCTGTTCAAAGGCTGATGGGCAACTTGAGTGACGCCGAGATCATTTTGCTGGAATAATTTTCACAGTGACTAAAATACTCCGTCAAAAGTCATATTCTTTTCTGAGATTTGTCTTGGATTACTGCAGCGACACGCAATATATTAAAAGGATTTGCTTCTTATTGTGATTGGCTTCCACCTTGGCCAACACAGCAGGTTTTGAGCTCAGTTCCCCAGAATTAACACCACTGTGCTGCTGCTGTTGTGTGAGCTCCAGGCTCCAGCAAGCCACTGTTCTCTGGTTCAGCACAGAAGGGTCCTGGAACAAATTTCCCTTCCCCCTCCTCCTCCCCCTAAGGTTTGTTCCTTGCATTCTTCTGTGTGTTTCCTCATGGAAAGGTGTTGCACTGTGATGTTTGGTTTTGCTGGTATAGGAAAATGATTCACTTTACAGGTTTGTCCTCTGATGTGTATAAGGAAGTGCACGTATTTAATGTGAAGGAGAGGAGAAAATCACTGAGATAATAATGCTGGGCTGGGCTGCACTTGGAGCTAAGAGCCAGGTTCTTTGCAACTCCAGTTCTTTGGCCCTTTCTGTTGGATGATCTCGGGCAACTCACTGCAGCTGCATCTTCAGCTGAAAACACTCATGGAGGGCCCACAGAAAAGCAGTCAGTGCCATAAATCCTGGGAGCTGTCTGCTTTCTGAAGGCACATCCCTTGTGGAGTAGGATTAGAAAGTGATCACCGTGTCTGTGTGCATTTGCTGGCCGCAGCTTAGCATCCAACCTGCTTCCCAAACCCTTTGCTCGGAGCACAGCTTTGCAGCATGCTGGGAGTGGGTTCTCTGCACCTCCCAGTCGCAGTCAGCACACGCTGTTTCTCAGGGTCACGTTCTTCCTCGTCCTAGCACAATTCACTCCTTAATCTCCCAGCCTCGTTTTGTCAGTTTGTAGATTCTGACGTGTCCCTACTCTGCTGCTGAACGCACTGGAAAGACCTAGATAGAGAGGCTAATCACGCTCTTTATTTTACTTACCTCCCAGGTGGTTAGGAGAATTAATGTCTGCACAGTGTCTCGGCAAGTGTAAGAGTGCTTAGCTTCATTATATATTGATTTATGTGCAAAAAAACTAAGCCAAACAATAAAACATACAATCTGCTTAAAAGGGGCTGTAGGCAGAAGGAGAGAAACATCTTAAATCAAACCTTAAAACACGGAGCAAGTCATGTGAATGAGCTCGAGATAGTTGGTCTTCCCACCAAATCCGGCTCTAATGGGAAGGTCCTATATTTGGAAGTAGCACAAGGCCCAAAAGGGGCCGCGTCTAGATGAGAATTCCCACACGGAGAGTGAGACACGAATTAAATTAGAGCAGATATTAGAGCTCTGGGCTGGGCTCACTGTGTATATCCTTACTGCAGCAAAGTAGACCACAGGAACACCGACAAATCGCTGGTGCAACACTGGCATGGGTGAGAGGAGAATCAATCCGCAGGCAGCAAGGGCAGCATCGGCGCCTGCCCAGCTCCCATCCCGCGCTTTGTCCTAATTATGAGTAGGTTAATGGCATGCTAAAACACAAAACAAGTTTATGAGCCATCCCCGTCTCCCTCTGAACTGTTGTACAGCTGACTCAGTACTTTCGCTCCTTGGCTAGAATGTCAACTTAGGTTTCACTGAACTAGGGCCAGGGCTCAGGGAAACACACTGCCTTATTGGATTCCTACTGCTGCTCCTACGGCAAGCGTTGAACTGAAGTCCCATCTGCTCTCTCCATGTCCTGTCCAGACTGATATTTATGATCCCACAGCACATCTTGAAAAGAGGACAACCCTGTGTGTCCAGCCAGCGGTTCTTCCTTCCTTAAAAGAGTCAAAGCAGCTTGCATTTGAAGGCAGAATGACTTCTATGTTTTCCAGCAAAAGCAGAATATTTAATAACTCCAGGCTGAGGAAGTAATGAACCCAGAGTGGGAAAGGAGCGACGTGTAACATGAAAGAGGACGTGTTCATTATATGTTGACAACTGCAGAAAATATGGAAAAGTGTCTTGGTGAGTTTACTGTGTGCCAATACTCAACCGGCACCTACCGAATGCATTCTACCTCTAACAGCACATTGCACGTGGAGATGCTCGGCCACAAGATTCCCCGGATTCTTTTCTCAAAGCTTTTTAATCTCTCTGTGAATCCGTTTTCTGACCTGTAAATAGCAACAGTAATGGTTTGCCTGTTTGCAGCCTGGCTGTGAAACTCGACCTGCCGCCGTTAGGAAAATGTTTTGACGTTCTGAAGTGGAAGAGGGATGGGTTGGGCTGCATCTCCTCTGTGAGCTGCTGATTGCCAGAAAGTGGAGGAGGGCCTCAAGAGAAAGATCACGTTATTCTTATCTCGCTCCTTTGATATTTCCCCTCTCGCATCCCCAGGCAAGCAGTCCTATTTTAAGACCTTTTGCCTACTTTTGGCACAAATCTCCATCACTTTCTAGTGAAACCCAATTGCCCAACTCTCTTCCCCATCCTGTGCAGCTCTTTCCTCAGCAGATGTTCGCCTTGTCTTCTGAAGGAGCGTTGCAGATTTGCGTTGTTCTCTGCCTTCACTGCAGCAGCTTTTCTTGGAGCAAAATTCTCTCTTGCCTGAAGCAGGAATCTGCTTAAGGAACGAAGTCAGGACACCAGCAGTAACTCATCTGGAAGGAGCTTTGCACAGGCTGCTCTTGGAAGAGAGAGCGTGCCAGTATTCACATAACGATTTAGCACCTTGGGGCTTGGATACATTTGTTTGCTAGTGTAATTCTCAGCAGTTTCCAGCTTGCCTCTACCAGAGAAGATGCTGGCTGAAAAGAATTATCAGAATAACTTTAGTCTCATACATAATCCATATGTTATCACAAGGAAACTTTGGGGTGATGACAGTCAAACAACTTTGTGACAAGGCTTTTTACATCTGGGATGCAGATGTGAAGTCTTTGGGCAGGTAGAAGGGTAAAGAGCCATACGGCCTTCGTTTTCATAGGACATTAGATACGCCCTATAGCGTTTGATACCCACGACAGTTACATCCACATCATCCATCCCAGCAAATTTGCTTCTGGGTCCAGGCTAACATAAAATATGCTGTTATTTTGGGGACAACATGGGGAAGGTAGATGTGGGCACAGCATCCACAGCCCCCTGGGCCTACCGCCTGAGAACTGATGTGTCTGCTGGCCCCTGACCCAGCTGATAGGACTGCTCTTGCTGGCACCAGCATCTCCCTGCTCACTGACAAAGCCGGAGTTCTGCAAACAGACCTCATCCTGGCATATGTTAAACTGCCATACAGGCAACACAGTTCTAACTGATTAATAACAAGCAGCTTGATAGGATTTGAGGAAGCACTGGAGTAATTAGTAAGATAAGGCCAGGTTTCTTTGTGCTGCACTTTCACGGATGACAAAAGCTTTCCCCCTGAAGAATTTTGCTGATAAATCTGTATATAATAATAATAATATTAATAATAAAAGGTCTTTGCTAAAATGCAAGTTAAATATTCCTTCGGGGAATAAGAGGAAAGGAAGTGCTCAAGTCCTGGCACTGACGGAAGGCCGGGAGAATGGAAGAGGAGGAAGATATGTGAAATCCACGCTGCTAGGAAAGAACCTGCTTTGCTGTCTCTGCTGATAGCAAAGTTTGGGATTTAATCATGTAACAGCCAGTGTTCGTCAAGGGAGGCATGTCAGAAGAGCTGCCCGGTCACTGCTTGCAGCCCAGGCTGCCCATGCAGCACCCAAGCATGATACGCTGGTTTCCTTTGGCAGGACAACTAAGTGGATTGCTGTTCTCAGCTAGGCCCATTTCTGCCTTTCCGCAGAGTCCATCCCATTTACACCCATCCGTGGATCGAGGGCATATAGACTTTATGAGGCAAGTCTCGTCTTCCACATAGCTGAGAGTTTAGCCGCTCACAGCAGTGGGATCATAAATACTGAACGTTCCTCATTCATCTTCTTAACAGGCATAGTTCTGGTTGGTCATGGCGAGAAGTGACGGGTGTGGTTTGACTCATACAGAACAAGTGACCAGGTATAAAGATTAAAAACCAGTAAGTCGAAGGCTATAAATGTTGCCAAAGTGACAGCTGCTCATTTACTAAAAATATCTTCTAACGCTGCAGGAACTTTTAAAATAATCTAATTTATACCAAATACTCCTCACTAATTGAAGCTGTCTCTTTCTTTATTAAATAGAAAGGTTACCAGAAGTATATTGACGTTTTGAGAGCGATTTCTCTCAGGAGCAGTTTGGCTGTTATGAATAGGATTCTACGTGATGCCGAGCCCCCAAATGCCAGCAGCGCTAGGAAGAAACTGCAGATTCTTGTAATTGCAAATGCAATGGGCAAGGCTCGGGGCTATTGCATCCTCTTTGTGGAGATCACTGTTGTGAAGCTCCAAGGATCGTTTAGCTCTTGGTGGTCTCATTTATTTCCGCAGCTTTTTCTAAGAGCAGAAGTTTGAGAAATGAAAGTCTTTCAAGAATAATCACCCTCTAAACACTTAATGCTGCTGTGACAGCACTGTCTATCACTCAAGGTTTAACTTTGGAAATCCACATAACATAGAGGAAAAAAAAACCTTTTCCAATTAGCTGAGACTGGAGGCAGATTAGTTCTCGGATGCAGCACTGAGAGATGCCAGGGTGTGTATTAATGGACTGCCAGAGCTGACTTCTGACCATAATTCTGACTGCACCGGGTGGTGCATAAAGTGGAAACGGCGACTCTGCCACGTAGCCATGCAGGACTGAGCGGCCAATGTGAGCTACCCTTGGGTGTATCTCATAGGCCTCAGCGATCTACAAACCTGTCAAGTACAAAATACGTCCTCCTCATTCTTTGATATAGATGGAGAAGTTGGGGTGCGGAGAGGTTAATAGATAGCCTGGGCTCATACAGTTCTTTTGGCAGACTTAAGGAGGGCACCCATGCCTCTAGTTTTATGTGTGCACACATTCGATCCTACCTGCAAGTCTGTTGAACAGACTTTTGTCCATTTTTGATCATTGCAGTCTGGCTCCTGCATGCCTTCTTGATCACCGTTGTTGCAACATTAGCAGACTTTAAAACCTTTCATGGTGTAATTGTTTTCACTAGAGTTAAGAAATGGTTTTGATGTTCAGATCCATGGTGGAGCAAGGCTTGTAGCAATTCTTCCATCAAAAGTTTAACGTTATTTTTTTCATATCTCTAGCAGCTCTCTATCACTTGAGCTAGCAGAGCACGCCGTTATACTGCTGTACATCACGCGGTCCTGCCATTAAAGGATGCAGAATAAAGAAATCAGATGCACGCTGTCAGGAAATGCCACAGCCCTGGCTGACAGCAGATGAAGCAGGACGGATGGGTTCAGTTCCAGACCTGTGTTGCACTTCCCTTGCTCTCAGTCAGCTCTCTCTCCTCTGTTGCTTACTGCTCTCCCCTAGCGTTTCTCATTCTATCAAGTACAATTCCATCAGTTCTAACTCAGTGTCTGGATTTCACTCTTCCTTCCTTTTAATCCATACTCACCCCGTGCTTGCTTTCCCTCTGAGCTTTCCTTTGGTCCTGCACACCACATCTTGTGCCACCCACTTGGCCTATAAGCTGACATCCTCCTTCTGCATTCCTATCCAGCCCTGGGGCTCTTTCTCTGCCACCTCTTTGTGCCATTCTAACTGCCACTCTATCTCTGCTGCCCGCTATTACCATTCCCTGTGCTGGTCTGTCTGATGGCTCCAATGCTACCCTCCTCTGCTGCTCCTCACCTTCTTGCTCTGAGTCCCCCTTCTTAATCTCACTGTGTTTTCTCTCCTTCCGAAGAACCAGTATTTTTCCTGGAGGTGGCAAAAGACAGATTCCCATTCCCCAGTGGTGCCATGTGTGAGAAAGCTGAACAATCTTAACTGCAGGCCTTGCTACCAGTAATATATGTTTATATTTTATTTAGGCACAAAATATTATTTCAGAAAAAAAGAAAAATACAGACCTAAAGATTACCTGTGAAATGACCAAATTAATTCCATTTGATTATAAGAAAATGGAAGATGGGCTGAATAAGAGGCAAATGCTGCAGGAAAGAAATAATCAAAGACAATAAACAAACCACAGCTTGATATTGGCTTTTTGAATGCCATCTTTGGGCAGCCCTATCCAACCCCCTCAGAGGAGCCATATTCTGGGCCCCTTCTTACCGAACAGGTAGATCTTACTTGGTTTCTTTTCAATAATGCTTCTAATTGCTCTGGTTGTGACTTCTGGTCAGAGACTTTGGGAGGTTATTTTTTTCTGTCGGTGATCTGCAGCAGAGATTGAGGGAGAATGAGATGTGATCTGACCGAAGGAGTTCTGGGAACTCTATTCTGACCTCGCTCTGAAATGAAGTCCCTACATCCCGGGCTACTCACCTAGCTTCAGCATCTGCAGCTTCTTCAATTTCCTAAGACAGAGATGTCAGAATTGATCAAACCACTGCAAAAGGGTTTTGCACCAGGACTCACTCACGCTAAGTAAGATGATCCTACAGCTTTGACTTCTCCTGCTGATTTTGATAAGAGACGTAGTTAGTTATATTTTGCACCTCTGCTTGCTTCCAAGAAGCTATTGCACTGCTGAGCAAAGATGAGTCTGCACTCCCTGCACCTACTGTGTTGCTTTTATTAGGACTGCTACATTAGAGCCTTGGTGACCAGACAGAAAACAAGGCACTGCTGAACTGGTTCCAGGGACAAGAAGCATCAGAGAGGAGATGATAGCAAAGCCAAATGCAGATTGTAGCTCTTGTGTGTCTCAAGCCAGTCTTATAACCACTGGGCCAGATTCCTGGGCTCTCTGAAGCCTCTTGTTCTTAGGAATACAGAAGCAAGAACTGTGTTAAAACCTTGCTGTCAGTGGGAGAATACAAACCATCAGGCCAGTGATACTTGGGTTCTGTAGGGTGTTTTTTTTTGTGGGTTCTTTTTTGGACTGAAGTTATAACTGGTTTCATACAGATGACAAATGTGAGTCTTACATTTCTGAGTGGTCCACTGAATGGGTGCAAAGAACAAACTTTGCAAGAGCTGCATCTATAATGTTGGAGAGACCTTCTCAAAGAGCACAAGTATTCTGTGTACTTACCTTAATTTCCTGCAGGAAAGCCAGCAGGGACACCAGATCAAAGGGAATTTCTGATTGCTGCATGAACTGCAATATGCAGGGCACATAATGCTGTCACACAAAACCTCTAAATGCAGAGCAATTTTCAATTAAATTGTTTGCAGGTGGGTTTGTCCAACATTTATCTATTTTTTTTTTTCTTGCTTCAAGATAATATTTGACATTTAATTGCAGGAGGCAGAGTACGGGGCAGGTGTTGGGATAAATTCAGGTTGGTTCCCACTTCAGAAAAGAAGAGACTCCTTCCCAGCATTGATAGTGTACACAGAAGTAATAAATGAAGGCTACCGCATTGCTGTCTTGGTTTGAGCTGGGACAGAATTGTTTTCTTCAGAGGTCTGATGCTATGGTTTGGTTCTAGGAGGAAAACAATGTTGGTAACACTGATGTTTACAGTTGCTGCTAAGCAATGCTGCACAGAGCCAAGGGCATTCATAGCAAAGGGCGCAAGGAGCGGGGAGGGAACAGAATTAGGACTGAAACTGGCCAAAGGGATATTCCATACCGTGTAACATCACATGGAAGGAGTTTTGGAGGGGGTGAGCTAGTGGGACACTGGTCAGGGGGTGGTGAGCAATTGCTTGTGCATCACTTGTTATGTGCATTCATATATACATGCATTCGTCATGGTGCTCAGCCACCTGCCAGCTCAAACCACATCTCCAAGGATTGTAGAAGAGGAATACATGTGCTAAGAAGAGAAATTCTATTAAGTACGGTAAGGATTAAGCATAGTCTAGGCTGAAGTTGAGACATTAGTAGCTGGGCAGCGTGGATCCTATTAGCCACTGAACATTTCATAGCAGATCTCATGCACGTCAAAACTATCTGCTGATCATAAATACTGTGGTTTTTTTTTTTTTTCATCAGAAAACTCCTTTTCAAAGCTCATGTGTCCAAGTAATCACTAAATAAGTCCCAGTTAGAGCTAGTGACCATAGAGGTTTAGGCTTAAATATAATTATTCCTCTGCTGAGACCAAGATATGTGCCAGATGCTCTCTCAAGGTCTCCTCCAGTCTTATTTTCCAAGACTGATATCACTGACTTTCCAAAGGGATTCTTCTTGAGTTCCTACTGCAGTGAAGTGGACATAATAATATTTAATTTTCTAGATGCGTAACATAAATCTCAATGTAAAATCATCAAGCCTTGCTATTAGTTAAAAAAAATAATAATCACAGAATCATTGCATGTCCCGGGTTGAAAAGGACCCAATGATCATTCAGTTCCAACCCCCTGCTATGTGCAGGGTCGCCAACCAGCAGCCCAGGCTGCCCAGAGCCACATCCAGCCTTGAATGCTGCCAGGGATGAGGCATCCACAGCCTCCTTGGGCAACCTGTTCCACTGCGTCACCACCCACTTCATCCTCATATCTAACCTAAACCTCCCATCACAGCTTCAAACCATTCCCCCTTGTCCTACCACTAGCAACCCATGTAAGCACTCACTCCCCCTCCTGTTTATACGCTCCCTTCATTCATGAACATCCACGGGGATTTTCTTTACCTTCTGTGGCTCCAAGCACTGCTCTTAGCCTTTAGTT
>PPHD01019032.1:0-14283 GCA_002909625.1 Bambusicola thoracicus | reverse complement strand
CTTGTTTTTTTTTTTTTTTACTTATATTGTATCTTGAGCTTTATGTTAAACTTCATGAAAATTTCTGTTCCACTTCTTTGATCTGTTTGCTTATTATCCCCGTGTAGTATTTTGTGGTGGCATTTATTTATTTATTTGTTTGTCTTTTATTCAGCTCTCAGCTGTGGGTGATAGAGGCTGCCAAAATGCTTGAACTGTTAGATCTCTTGATAAAGGTCTATGATAAAACTTGGGAAATATTGCAAAGCTTCACAAATCAGCTGAATGCATCTTGCTGTGATAGCATCAGTGACCACCTTCTGCGAGCCAGTGTGTTTTGTAGGCCAAGGAAATGTGACTCAGAATCATACATCAGTCACTGAAGTGAGGGTGAATGTGAATTGTCCTTATTTACGCTGGTCAGCATAGTGAGCTCATGACACCATTTTTTCTTCAGACTACAGATTTAACTTCTGACTTAAAACATGGCATCTCAGTGTTTTGTATTTTTCACGTTTCAGTTGCAAAGGGAAAAAGGTGCTCCTGAAGGGCAAGGGGGAAATCCTTCTCCCGAGGACTCTCTTTTTGTTCTCCTGTTGCCGTTCCATTCACCAAACTGGAACTCCCCGCATTTAAAAGATGTTGAACAGTCTAATATCTATAAGAGTGATCTGTCTTTTTATGTACTTTTATGAATTCCAACCTAAGTTCTGACAAGAACTTCTCAAGACTTTGTTGATAGAGCAATTTTCATGACATTCAGAAGCATTCTACATCTTTTGCACTCATTATGGGCCATTTATTTAAAACTTGAGATATTAAAAAAGTAATGAAATAAATGGTAGTTTATGTTGGTGCTGATCCTAACTGTGATGCTGGATGCGTAAGATACTTAGTGTAAGCTTCATTTTTGGTGCCTATCTTGATAGAGAGATACTCTTCGTCACTCACCTCTATATGATCAGTTATATTTAACACATAGCCAAGTCTTTCCTCATAGGTCCTGAGAGTAATATCATTAAAATTAGCTTAGATATCTTGTATTGGAGACACACTGAGTCTCCAGCTTCAAAGCCTGGAGTTAAGGAACTAAGAGGTAGAAAACCTTAAAAATATCCAGTATCTACTGCATTTTTTAAGCTTTTTTTGTTCATAACTTACAAGCTTATTTCTTATTTCAGTGCACATCATATTGACAGGGTCTAATAAACTGAAACACAAATGTATTTCAGTTAATTTAATACATTTGATGTATTTAGAAATGTAAGCCCTTTTTTTTCCCACCTGTAACAAACCTTTCAGCTGTGCACTATTTCTGATAATGTCCTGGGGGTACCTGAATAACTCAGCTGTGCTTCTGACTTTCTGGTAGAATGAGGACAGAAGCAAAGTTACAGACAATCTTTGAAGTACCAGAGTATGTGAGCATTAAAACCAGAGAAACTTCTTGTGGCAATGCTAGAGAAACTGATACGGAGAGGAAAGCAGGTCTTCTCTGAACCTGCCAGTGTGATAGTCCACAATTGGCACTTGAGTACCTATAGAAAAACTATTCTATGAATACAGATCTGGAAGTAACTTCTCTGTATGCTAGAGGGCTCCTTTTTTTTTTTTTGCTGTCCATACAGAGTAGCGTAGATAGAGGTATTCATAGTTTAAATCCTCACTGTTTCTTTCTTTGTATGTCTATGTGTATGTATGCATGTTTGTATATTGAATATTTTGTGGGAAGCAAAATGCAGTTCTGTGTTCCTTTAACTGGTGTAAGGAGTGTGAAAATAGTTTGAAATAGGAAATACCACAGTGAATGACTGCTTTTCTCGTGCATTATGTACTTATTATACAGTAAGAAAATTCAGTGTCTTCTGAATTGTGCGGTTGGGTAGGAAATGAAACGTTATATGAAGAAACTTTTCTTCAAACTATGTCTAGCATTTCTATAATTATCTATTTCGACATCCTCCTTGTCAAGGGAGGAAAAATGTACCTCAGTGATTTTCAGTAAGCCTATGGTTTCAGTGATAGCTTCCCCTCAAGTAATTATATTGTGATAGTTCCTACAATGCATATCTAGTTTTACCATTTGTTTGATCTTAACTGTTACTTGACAGATTATATGAAATAAACTAGCTTCAGTCATGGAGATTAGTCAACACAGAATTCACTTTCCTTTAACCAGAATGGGGTGCGGGTTAGAAAAATCCATTGTTTGACGCTGTTCGGAATGCATGTTTTAGTTTTTCTCCTATTTTCTTTCATATACTTCAGTTGAGAAGTTTCAAAATGAGAACTTTGACGTAGAGGTTGTACAGAGAATAGGGTTTAGCAAATGAGTATTCCTGAAGCAACTAAAAAAGCTGCAGAATATGATTTGCAGTTTTGGGAAATGCTGTTAATAAAGCACAGAGATAAACGGCTCTTCTGAGCAAAATATTTTCCACCACTGTTGTTCAGGATCACAACCAGGAAAATTTGGGACATATTCTAATCATTTGACTTTCAGTAAATAGCATTTTTCATAGTAAATTGTGCATGTTTTCAGAAAGGATTAATACTCAGTTTGAAAGGACATTAAAACAAGACAGTACAGAGCTGAGCTACAAAAGTCTTCATGAAAAGGGGCGTTCAGAGAAGTCACTTTGACAAAGAGATTGAAGGAGCCAATATCTTTTAGAGTTTTTCCTCTCATTTCCTTTGTCTTCAAGTCTGAAACACGGGTGAGTGCCAGCCTTCACAGAAGACTGAGGGATCAAGGTCTCTTTACTTTCCCTTTCCCTTTCCCTGTGCTGCAGGGAAATAGTGGAGAGAGGGAGCTGCTGCCACTTTGCTACTGTCTGCGTGGGTGGGACTGCATGGGACTGCATGCTCTGTCACCCAGTTCTCTGTCAGCCCAGCTAACAATGGGGATGGGCAGAGAAGTAAAGTGTACAAGGAAAAGGGCTGGTACGGATTACATCATATATAAAGCAAGGGGAAAGTAGGGACCAAACTGAGACTACAGCTACAGCTCCTTCTTTTCTTTGTGGGCACCAAGGCTGTACACTGCCATTTATTCTGGGCTAGTTTGTGATTTTTGCTGCTTCTGTACCGTTTTGGCTGTCTTGGACAAGTGTTTGATTTTGTTCAGAAATCTGGGTTATGTTATAAAAGTAAATCAGGAGCAAACGCCTACTGAACTGCATTTAAAACTAAACATAGGACTCTTTGTAAAGCATGATTGTACGTATATTGGCAAATAATATATTGATCTAACACACAGTGAGTGATTGTAGAGTGCAACTTCTGATTAAAATTAGAGAGCTTGTGCACTGCTCCTTTGCAGTGCCAAGGCTCCAAAATAAGAATAGTTTTCAGAGTGCACAAAACAGCATTCAACTTGAGTGATGTGTGCCAAACAAACCTAAGGAATTGCTTTTCTCTTACAGTGGTTTCCATTGCTGGAAACATGCTGTATCATTGGAGGTTTGCTTCTGTGTCTGCATAATGTTTAAGGGATTGCTGCAGGCCGTAATCAAAAGTAATTGTTCTGAAGCAGCAGCTGTGTGCATTCAGTAATTTGTTTGGGTAGTTAAGTGATATACATTCAAAGGTCAAAAAAGCTGTCCTACAAAGCCTAGGCAATGAAAGATGTCATAAATTATGATGTATTCAATAAAGAAAATTTGGATCAGTTAACTTTTTAATTATGTGGGGTATATCCTTCTAAAAAATAACATCAGGTGTACAGAATATAGTCCATAGTTTAATATTGCAACTAGAGAGAGATTTGAGGAAACAAAACAACTAAATCCGAGTAAATACTTGATCGATTTGACAAATGCTGATTGTTGATTGAACAGAGATATTTAGCAAGTACATTCTGTATAAAATTAGCTGCCAGCTGGTTCAGTATTTGATTTAAATCAGTATTTTAACAAAGAGGGATAAGCTTTCCTAGTTCAAGCTGCTCCTCTGTTTCTGTCATACACTGACACAACCCTTCATTGACCACATAATTTGTTATTCTCAGTCTGGTGTTGCTGTGCTCTTGCTCAGTTGTTGAGTGAGCAGAACATGTCCTGGGTCAGAACATGCAGTGCTTCCCAGTGATGAGGGAAGTCAAGCCTTCTGGTCTTGAAATATGATGTAACAGCCTGTTATCTCATCTTGCCTATTTATCTTGTGAAACTGGAAAAGGGAGTTTTGTGACCCTGTTTGACAGTACTGCAGAATGGATAATTTGACATAACAGCTAGCACTTTGCTGGACTTCTGATTATTTTGTCAATGAAGAAAATTTCTGATACTTTGAATTGTCTCAAATTCAATCTTTTGAATGCTGGCTGTTTCAAAACAGATTTCTTCCTTTCTGCTTGTCATTTTTTAAGTTTTTATTTTAAGAATTTTTTTTTTTCTAGCTTGTAGATAGGCATTTTTAAGAGTTCAGAATTCAGGTTCACTCATGATTAGACAAAGTATTCAAACTAGGCACTAAAATGCAAATGTTCTGTGAGGTTTTATGTAGTTTGAGCAACATTAATCTGTACAAATATTTCTCAGTTCTAGCACCAAATAGTAGAGAGCTAACCGTATTCAAATCAAAGGAAATCAGAGTATATCATTAAGATAACTTAGAAAGTTGGAATAAATTCTAAAAAAACATAAGCTGTTTTTTCGTTTACTCAATATACAAACCCATCTGAAATGAACTGTGACATCTTTGCTTAAAATTAGTAATACATTAAGCCCTTATATCTGTGGCCCTGGGTGTATTGTCTTTAGAAAATCATCTGAGTAGAATGAAACCAAGCTAGTTAACAGTCTGTCAAAATAGCCTTTAAAAAAGAACTTCCTTTGTACATTATCACAATGGTACTGTGTGTCTGGCCACCTGCATCCTTAGAGACAGCTGCTCACAACTTTGCATTGTCCTTTGCTTTCAGGAGATTGAAAATGGTCCACAAGAGGCAAATAGCACTATAATGTATGGATAACTTGAAGACCTAGAGTGACACAGGAAGAGGAAGGGGAGGAGGAGTTCCTCAGATTGTGGAGTTCAGGGGTGCTGCAGCATAGAAAAGGTGGAGTACAGGTATTTGCCTGCAAGAGCAACTGTGCAAGGACTGATCATTACTGGGTGAGACCCCAGGTGTGGGAATAAGCAAGTAAAGAGAAACCCCATTTGTATTCGTAGTGTTTTCCAACCAAGATAAACTAATTTTATTTGTTCTGTAAGGTTCTTTCTTTGTTCAGAAAGGGTAAAGCAGCAGCGGTCTGAGATTCAGCAAGAGTGAGAGAATGGTCCACTTCAAACATTCAGTCTACAAAGCAGGTTTTCTGTGTACAGCCCAATAGACACCAAAGGTCCTCTTGTTGGAGTCAGATATCTGAATTTTTCTCCTCACTAGGGATTGCAATTTCCAAATAATAGGGAATACTTAGCAATACATCTCATCTGCTAGAGTTAAGTGGGAGCCTTAAGCAAAAATACAACTTGCAAGAGTTTTATGAAAAGTGTAAATTGCTGAAGATTCCTCATTAGCTCACTGAGATGTAACAGCTGAAACAGACGCAGCAAGGTCACTTGTCAGTGGCATGAAATACAGTATGATCTCTCTTACAGCAGTGCACTTGGGAGCTAGCCACATGTCCTGGACTTGCACTCCTTTCATGAGAAGTCATCTTTTTTTCCTTTGTTCATGTAGCTTTTACTGCTGCTAAGATGTCAGAATATGTGGAAGAAATCAGTTTCTGCATGAAGAACATCTGTTTAAAACTCCACGTAGGTCCACCTTGGTATTCCCTTGATAACAACAATATAAGGTTCTTCAAGAAAACCTTAGAGATATCTTAACCCATGTTTTTGAAGGTATGCAACTCTAATCATAGAGCATTTAAAACCTCTTAGATAACTGCTCATCTAGCCTTGGTGATTTTTTTTTTTTTTTTTAATCTGCCATGAGTACAATGTCTTCTTTTACATTCCAATTCAAAATAAGATGTAGACCTTGTAGTCAGATGTAGTTCTGGCCACATCTTTTCTGTTTTGTTTCTAATTCTGGGAATTGATACATTTCAAAAATGAACATCTAGATGTAGAGATTTCAGCTGGTATAAAACATGGCTGTATGTTTTCAGGCACTTATTTATCCCCCAGCAAAATCCCAGTCCTTCAATTTCTTTTAATGAAAACTGTAAAGGACTGATACTCTGTGGATGTGGTGTGCCTCCTGAGAACTGCAGGTCCAGAGGGTATGTGTCATACACTGGTTTAAAGACAGTGCTGGATGAATAAGCTTAAAAAACTATTGCTATCTGAAAGATTAAAAAGTTATTTGTGTTGGGCTGAGTATTTTACTTTCCCCGTAGGTCAGAACGTGTTATGCACTTATGCTTTTATGTTTCAGCAGACAGCTTCAATGGCATGTTTTTGGGGGCAGTTGATAGTGAAGTTACCCATTTTTCTGAAATATTTCAATTCATCTTACGGAAGATGTATACTGCTCTAAGCCTGTCTGTGTAAACAAACAAACAAAAAAAAAAAAGACTTCTACACTGAGTCACCCCATAGAGCATGTGAAACAGAAAAGAGCTGGGTGGCAATAAAGCCTCAAAGTGAAAATGTCATTGCATACAGGTGAGCTGAAAGAGGGGAGAGCAGGGCTCTGGTGGCATGCGCATATACAGACTGCTTGTCGTGGACAGCAGAGCCCACCAGATGTCTGCTGCACAGCTGTTCAGCAGGGCAGGGGAAGCCCTTCAGCACCAAAAGATGTCCTGGGAGGAACCTTTCCAGCTTTCACTGTGTTTAAGTGAACTAAGCCATGCAGATATTCTGAAGTCCTATTTGGAAGGTTATAGAGATCCTATACATTTCTAGTGTGTATTAAGGATGACTCCTATAAAACTGCATGTAATAATTTCACTAAGATGTGTGCATTGAGGCAAGTTGATTATCTTATTTGAGTTTATTTAGATAGCAACTATATTTGGACTACTGAAAGCTAATAAAAAAGCTGCAGCTGGGTCTGAAAACTACATGACAATAACATCATCATCATCATGTAAAATGGACTTAAAGTACTGGAATTTAATTGCAGCTGTATAAGGTAACTGTGTGAAAGTAATCCCTCAAAAAGTTTTGAAGTTTGTAAGTAGCTGTTTGGATTATGTGAATTACGTTCCTATTTTAGTGTATCATTTCATGCTGTTCTAAAAGAGATTACAGTGCAGCCTTCAGATATCACAGAGGTAATATTGCATTGTTTCTTAGTAGTGAGGTAATACAACACCATAGGAGTAATCCCCTTGAAATCAGTAAGATCATGGTCAATTTTTACAGGCATGTGGTGAATGAGGACAGAATTAAGAGGTGTAATAAAGAGATTTTGCTATGCTGACAGTTGAAAATTCGACCTAGTTACATTTGGTGACATTTTTGAGTGTGGGAGAAGTTTCCTCTCGTCCCTAGCAGACTGTGAAGCCATTTATATGCAGGTTGTGTATTTTCATTTTATGTAGGCATGTGAAGTGTTTTGCTTCTGCTGTTGTGAATTTGTGAATTAAAGCACAGAGGCAAATAAGGACTAAGAAGATGATGTTAATTTTTCATATGTCTATGATAAGGTTTCTATAAATACTTTCATATAGGTATCTAATATATATGTTCATATGTTCCTCCCCCACCTTATGAAGGAGGAAGGGGATAAAATGAGGCTCACTAGAGATGAGCCTGTGGGAACAGTGCCAGGATTGGGACTGAAACAGATAGGTCAGCTGAACTGCATCTACACCAAGACATGCAGCATGGGTAACAAAGAGGATAAGCTGGAAGCCATCACGCAGCAGGCAAACTATGACTTAGTTGCTGGATAAAGGACAGAATAGGTGGCCAGGCCCAGAGAGTGGTGGTGGATGGAGTTGCATCCAGCTGGTGGCCAGTCATGAGTGTCCCAAGGGGCTGGTAATGAGGCCCACCCTGTTTAATATCTTTATTCGTGATCTGGATGAGAGGATTGAGTGCGCACTCAGTAATTTTGCAGATGACACCAAGCTGGGAGGGTAGTGTTGATCTGCCTGGGTGTACGAAGGCCCTTCAGAAGGATCTGAAGAGGCTGGATCGCTGGGCTGAGGCCAGTTGTATGAACTTCATCAAGACCAAGTGCCAGCTCCTGCACTTTTGTCACAACAACTCCAGGCAATGCTACAGGCTTGGGGCAAAGTGACTGGAAGTCTGGAGAGGAAGAAATGGACCTGGGGTGTTGGTCAGTGCTAATCTGAATCTGAGCCAGCAGTGGCCCAGGTGGCCAACGTCAATGGCATCCTGGCTTGTGTCAGAATTCATGTTGCCATTGGGAGAAGGGAGGTGATTGTCCCTCTCTAATCAGACTGGTGAGACCGCACCTTGAGTACTGTGCTCAGTTTTGAGTCCCTTACAACGAGAAAGTCATTGAACCCGTGGAGTGTGTCCAGAGAAGGGCAATGAAGCTGTTGAGGGCACTGGAGTGCAAGTGTTATGGGGAACAGCTGAGGGAACTGGGATTGTTTACTCTGAAGGAGGCTCAGTGAAGACCTTATAGCTCTTTACAACTACCTGAAAGGAGGTTGTTGGAAGGGGATTGGCCTCTTTTACGCCCTAACTAGTGATAGAATTAAATAGCCTCAAGTTGCACCAGGGGAGATTCAGGTTGGGTATTAGGAAAAATTTATTCTCCAAAAGAGTAGTCAGGAGCTGGAATGAGCTGCCCAGTTGGAGTCACCATCCCTGAAGGTATTGAAGAAACATGTAGGTGTGGTACTAAGGAGCATGGTTCAGTGGGCAGCATTGGTGGTAGGTGGACGGTTACAACAGATGACCTTAGAACTCTCTCCCAACCTTAATGATTCTTTGATTTTAAATGTTGCACATACTTTCTCTCTCAGCTTTTTGCAGTATCATTCAGTTTAATGCAATTCCTAGAAGCTGAGAAAGAAGTGCACTGGTCTACTTTCTTCCTAGAGTTGCTATACACTTGCAACTTAGAGAAAGCTGCACAGACTTTTTCCTCCTATAACGCAGTTCTAAGTTTCCACGTTAAATGGCATTGGTTACAATTAAGTTGTCTTTGAATTCAAAATATAAAAATTCGTATCACATTTCTGCTTTTTTCTTCTATTACTCTCAGCTGTCTGCCATAACAAGAGCATAGGCCAGTTTTGTTAGCAGAGTGTACAAATCATCCTTCTGCTTGGAATCATATGGTAAGAGATAAAAGACAAACATTTGTATTTTCCATGGCTGTTTTCTTTTGTGTTTACTTTGGGAGTTCTTTGTATGTTCCTCTGAAGCAGCTGTTTTTTTCTGTTATTCTTGTGGACAGGCCAGTAATTACACTTGCTTCAAGTTCAAGCAGCCAAATTGCAGTTCACAGGGTCATTTTTATTAGTGAATTTCCAGCTTTAACCTGTACCCAACCATGCTTTTGTACAGTTCTACAATGTTGAATCAGCAAGTTATACAAGCCTTCTCTAACACGCCATGGAAGCATTTTTGGCTTTGCAGTAGGATTGTGCGTCAGATAGGGTAGTGGTTTCAGTTGATCAAAGTGAGGAGGTAAGCCTCTTCTTCACTACATCACTTTAATCTGGATTTCTTTTACCTGTGCAAGGGCAGTAGGTATGATTTTACAGTATTTATAAAGGCACTGCATTTATTTTAGCGAATGTGCCAGGTTAGATAGGTAGAGTTAACATACAGCCAGCCTAAGTACTGACACGCGTGGTATCCACACTGCAGTGCCCAGTTGGCCTTTGTTGGCCAAAAAGTCATCAGCTGGAGATGTGTTGGCCATGCAGAGCTGTCTTCTGGTCTCTGGGGCAGGGTTTACCTCAGGCATTTTCACACCTTTATTTTCATGCTAGCGTAGGGTTGGTTGGTTGGTTGTTCTCCTGAATTACTAGCCCCATCTCAGTAATTTCAGGTCTGTCCTAGCTCCTTAAAGTTATTTTACTCTTTATTGGGTTTGGTTTGTGCTTATATACTAAGAGACAAAGTTGTCCATCTGCATTTCCCAAAACTGTGCCTACAACAGATGCTTCAAGTCACAGGCCTAGTGAGTTACACGAAGAAATACCAATGATAAATGACTATTTAGGGGTAAGTCCTACCTAGGAAACAGTGTTAAGGGTAACTTATTTTCAGTGTGTTTGTTGATGACTGGTGAATTACTTTCCCTTTTTGATCTAATAGAATAGTGAAACTGGGACATCACTATACCGTTTTGCTTCAACAAGTCAACACGTGAGCATTGTAAACGAGGGGTGAAATAAATTTTGTTTATATGTTATATGCTTGAAAATTTGGATAATAAAATTAAGAAAAGCAGTGACCATTTAAAATGTTTCTTTCCAACATCATGCATTGCATTTCCTTCTGCTTTATGTAATTATCTTTCTACTTTGTCTTTAGGAGATTCTTAAGAATGAGAATTACAGACAAGAAATGAAACAGAAAGTCAAAGAAATGTGTGAAAAGGATAAGCTCCTTCAGACCAAGGAATACAAGGAGGGACTTGTTGCTGAACCAATTCATACTCAGGTTAAAGGCCACGCATCAGCTCCCTTCTACGGAAAGAAAGAGCCATCCCAAGACCCAACAAGCACTGCAAGTACCTTCCAGCCGGGTTCCTGGATGCCACCAGGAAGTGACAGTAGTAAAAAGAAATAACCAGCTTAAATGTACAGATATTGCCAATGGATCAATGCTTTAATAGGCAACATAAACAGCTGTTATATATATATATAGTGAGTGTGCAATAAAGTAGTATTAAATCCGAGTTTCATTTATTTTTTGCAAAATTGTTCAGAGAGGCTTAATTGTGCCAAACTACTACAAAATATTTGAATTTAGCGGAAAACAGGATGTTGTACTGAGGAATTTCATTCTCAAGCTTTCCTTTTCCTGTATTATTCATTAAATCATTGAAGGTAAGTATTCTAGGTAATTTTCTCAAATGAATCTAAATTGCTTTTTTCTTGAAGATGGGTTTATCTTTAACATTGTTTTTGATGTAGTAAATTTCAGTTAATTAGTACACATACATTATCTTCTCAAACATAGGTGTTAAAAGTAGTTCTTAATTCCTGTTAGTCCCGTGGCTGTACCAGTATGCTGAACTTTCAAGCTTCTGATAATTGGACAGAAAAGTTAATTTCACTAACAGGAATTGCTGTGATTCTGCAGTAATTTTAGACATGCTTGTGATTTTAATAAAGGAATTAATGTATTTGAATAACATTTGAGTTGCTACCAGCAGTAAGCATGGGATAGATTCAGTCCAAATTAAACTGTTTATCACTATTTTAATAGAGGTTGGAAGTATTTAGTAAGGCAAATAAAAAAATACCGTAAGTAGTTCTGGGAAATGAGGTTATTCCTGATAAAAATATTCCTCCCAAAAATGAATTTTTACTTGCTTAGGAATGTTTGAGAACTTTAAGTCAAAATAAAAGTCACACATTTGTTTTTTTAAAGTATATTTTGAAAAAGTATCAAATTTATTTTAAACCATGTAGGTATGCATTTTAAACTATCTATGTATCAAAGGTGGAATACATACACATTTGACATTTCCAAGAGTGGTGATTTAATGTCGTGCACTACCAAGTGTCAAAACACCATTCCAATAATGCTTGCTGTTCTGACCAACAGAACTGAGAGATGGTCATCAGATACTGGCTGCAGCTAAGTACTTCATATTTACTTCAAGTCATTTCAGTAAAACTTCCCCCTTATCCTGCTGCTGTCAGCTAGCTCTATAGGTCTCTGCTGAATGGGACATTATCTTAAGATTTTACTTTTAACCATATAACGGACCAGTTGCTAGAAAGCACAGCTCCATGCTGCCATTTAGAAATACGCTGTCTAAAAACCTAATGACTTCCACAGACTCTTTAGAATTAGGCTGATAAAAGTCAGGCTGTGAAAAATTAATCATTTGTTAGAAAAAGATGAATTGGAATCACGGTTAAAAATTTTTGGCGTATTTACAACAGAAACCTCACTTGGACTTTTTCTGCTATGCTAGCATTTTGTAACCTGGCGTACAGCAGAACTTCAAGAGCTACCAGAACAAAATGATACCACCTAAACTCAGAAGTGCAGGTAGCTAGAGGGCTAGCAAGTAGGAAGAACTCGTGTCACCAGCGTGCATATCCTACTTGGGTAGTCTCCCTTGGCCAACTGCTACAGGTCACAAAAGAAAGAACTCAGGGCCACCTGGGCCTTTCATCTGATCCCACTTATGGCTATTCTTTGAGGCAAAAAAGCTTCTGCAGACAAACAAGTTAGAGATGGACTGTTCAGGTGATAATTAGGGAAAACCAAACAACACTATGGTGTACTCTGTAGAACACGAGTAGCCTCAGACAAATGAAGATACTGAAGATAAGCAATCAGTTTCCCAGAGTTTGGGCTGAATACGAAGACTGCTGATGGGTGGGTTGTAGAGGAAACAGGAGGAGTCAGTTTGGTTCATGGTGCAGACAACACCCACCAGCTGAGCTACTGCAGACCTGACAGGTATGCAGTGAATGAACTGCACAGCCATACGCACTTGCATGCCTTGAAAGTGTGTCAGTAAAACACAACAGCAAACAAGAAGCTCAGAAGCCAGATGCTCCACAGCTCTGCTGCAGGTGTACTACAACCTCCCTTCCTGTAGTCCAGTTAAACCAGGAACTGCACATACATGTAAGCACAACATGAACTACTGCTGCAATGGAGAAGGGTGTGCTACACTAAGAAACCAAAGGTCATAGCATTAAGGAGTCATTTACAGTATCCCCATAATTTGACTCTCTTTGAGTCATAGCTCAGCTAAGGAAAAAGATATGCCCCTAATGCTCCCCGACTATTTCATTTTTAAATATAACATGCAAATTTAGAGAAGCAGTCTGCACGGAAATATAAGCAGATGAAGTGACTGTGTCACTGGGGCAACTTCTAACACATGATTTCAGCAGAAAAAAAATATTCTCAAGAAGTTAAAATTTCATAATTCAAGAAACAACAGCATCAAGTATCAAAGGATGGTTACAACACAAAATGTACAGCAGTGCTCCATTAATAAAGTGAATTCTCTGCCCAAGGAAGGCCTTTCTTGCCCATTTAATCCTTCTTTGCTCGTTTGGCCTTCACAATGTTCTCCTGGCGTTTCCGTTTCTTCTTCTGCTCTCGCTCCCTGGTCTCAATCATCTTTGCAAGCTTCCACGACAGTGCCGCGCTGATGATGAACAGGGGTGTGAGGACCAGGATCACCGTAGTGAGGAAGCCATAGGGGTCCTTGGCAGCCCATTCCACAATGTACACAGCCCAAGCCTTCACGTCAAACATCTCAGCCGCTTTGTTATGGGGGTAGCACTGTAGAAAAAGAAAGAAGTTTGAGTATTCAGAAAAACTGAAGTGCACACACACACACACGTTACTATTTTAAGCTATTGTTTTTCATTACCTGTGGGTTTGTTTTTGCTAGGAGTTGAGCACTGCATAGTATACAAGTGTAATATAAATGACAGAAACATAAAGGCTGGAGAAAACAGTAAGATCATCTAGTCCATCCATCACCACCACACCTACTGACCACGTCCCTCACTGCCACATCTACACGGCTTCTGATCACTTCCAGGGAGTGAAGTGACTCCACACCTCCCAGAGGGCAGCCTGTTTCAATACCTCACTGTTCTGAGAAGAAACTCTTCTGGATATACAACCTGAACCTCCCCTGCTGCGACTGGAGGCCATCAGCTCCAGTCCTATCACTAGACATGGGAGAAGAGGCCGACCCGCCACCTCGACACAGTTTTCCTTCAGGCAGTGGTAGAGAGCCTTAAGAACTGCCCTGAGCCTCTTCTCCGACTACACAACCCCAGTCCTCTCAGCAGAATGAAGAGCTGGCCCTACGTTATAAAAACACGAGTTATTTTTTGCAGCAGACCTTCAAATACAGAGGAAAAAGCACGAGCGCTGTGCTGCCTTCAGAACAAGGATCGCGAACAAAGGTTCGTCTTTCTCTGGGCTTCAACGCGGAGGGTTCTCAGCCCGAGGCCGCCGTCACCGCCGGCCACGCGCGGACACGGCCCGGCCATGCCGCAGCCCCGCGGCCTCCTCCCGCCCCCGCCCCAAGGCCACATCTCACCTGCACCAGCGGGAGGGCGGCGCCGCGGGCGCGGCAAGCGACGGACGGGCAGCACCGAGGTCCCTGCGGAGAGAAGACACAGCCCGTGAAGGAGAGGCGCCCGGCGCCGCCCGGCCCCGGCAGCGCGCCGCCCGGCGCGGGGAGACCTGCCC
>PPHD01019031.1:0-11787 GCA_002909625.1 Bambusicola thoracicus | reverse complement strand
AAAAAAAAAAAAAAAAAAAGAGGTCTCTGATACTCATAATGTTCCCTTCTTGTCAGGTGATTGCTGGGGAGATATAGCTCAGCGTGCGTTCCTCTCTTAAGTGATCTTAAGCGTGTCTTGCATTGAGTTTTGCTAACTGCATTCTGAAAGGTGGATGCCAGCCTGCTGACTGCCTGCATGCCTGCAGCAGGAGGGATGTTTTCTTTGGCAGCCCAGGTGTCCAGTGCCACATCACAGATATTTCCACTAACTTTCATCACAGAAGTGCTAGAGAGAGCTTTTAGCTGGCCTGTTCTGAATAATCAATGAACGATGCAAGTTGCCCGCTAAAATGTTTTTGAACATGCCAATCGTGATAGATTTTTGGCTCTCAGCATGTGGGCTGCTAAAATAACTGCTTTGTCTTCTCTTAATGATTGAAAGGCTGCAGGAAGGGATAAAACCCCACCATTGCCACCTCAGGGTCCTGACCTCTTGTAGTCAATGTCACTTATTCCATACCGTGACAGGTGTAAATCTTGTTGTGCTGGCCAAGTCTGAACTCAGGCTCCTAGAGTGGGTACCTGGATCCCTCACTGTCCTCCCTGCCTGTCACAGTGCTGGGCAGCAGCTGTTGTGATTCCTCCCTAGAGAGGTCATTCCTACAGATCAGGCCCAGCAAGGGGATGGTAGAAGTACTGCCGATATTTAGTGCTAAAACTCCAAACCTCTCCACACTCACCCCCCAAAACCTAAAAGATAGTTATGCTGACAAAAGCTTTTCACTTCCCTCTCCTGTGCTGGTACCGAGAAGACCCTCTCTCTCTTCAAGCACAAGTAGTTCACAGCACAATCAGCAGGAAATTGCCCCTCTCAAGACAGGCCCCCCTTTACCTGTGCGTTCTGCGTGTCTTCACTTTGAGCTTCAAGCACAGATGCAGCGTTTTCTGGTCCGAGCAGCCTGCGAGCCATTCTTTCTTCATAAGTTAATCGCTTAGAGCAGAGCATGGAGGAATTCTAGTTATAAGTCCATTTACTATTTCAGTTAGTCTCGTAGAGCACACTGATATGCCACAGAGTCAGGGTGTTGTCAATGAAAACAGTGTCTGAATAGAAACACTACGCCTGTTCCAGTTTGCAGTCCTTGATGCCTACTGAAGTCATCCTCAATATATACAGCAACAAAATGCATAAAAGATTAAACTGCCTGTTCATCAAAGCCTCCCTAATGCCATCTGTGGCCTTCCACGCCTCCTTTCTCTGCTCTGTGATTATTTATGGGTAACTGATGGCATTATCTCAGAAGCCAGAGTCCCAGGGTATCTTTCTGTTAGCGCTGGGAAAACTTTCCAAGTCACTCAGCTGTGGGTTTAATTCAGGAGCTAGAGGCTAGGTGCTAGCGTCCCCTATTCCCAAAAAGAGAGGAGAGGAACACCAGAGCCCTGATAGCACACAGGAATGTTACGCCAGCAAAGCAGCCACCTTGTGAAATGCTGTGTGCCATTCTGAGAGAAGACCAGACTGTGTTTCAGTCATGTAACAAGTGAGTTCCAACAGTACAAATACAGCACATGGGGATGAAGACAAGTAGAGTTAAATGCAGGGTCTCCCAGTTTGGTTACTTTGGAGGAGATTAAGGATGTTAGTTCTGTGAACACCAAGCACCTGAAACTTGGATTCCCACTTTTTTTTTTCTGTGTACCTCATGTACAGGACATACATGTGATTACTCCTTTGTAGATAAGGATTGGGGAAGGCTTGGGATCTACTCCTTAGAAGAGAGAAAGACCTATAAGAGTCTCCCTGAGCTCACTGCTGCATCAGGTGTGGCTGAGGCCGTCGGTTGCTTCAGACGTTGTTGGAGGACAAAGGGAGGAGGACACAGCAGTGATTGCATAAGCCTTATTTTTAGCCTGGCTTGCTATTGGAAGAAACGCTGGCTTGCAATGGCAAACTTTGTTACAGCAGATAGGGTGTTCCTGTTAGGGACATATTAACTCATATTTGACCTAGTATTTTTTCTTCTGTGTTTAAGATTATATATGACACAAATCCATTTCCACTGATAACAATGGCAAAACTCCTTTCTACTTCAGGGCAAAGAGGACAGAGACTATAAGCCCTGGGATTGTACTAGTTTGCCTTCAGCCCGCAGCAAAGTTCCTGCACTACAGACCTGCTGACTCCAGCGTGCTGCTGTAATGTGCTTCCCTACTGGTAAGCCATTTTTTTTTTCTCCTCCCAGGTTTGGATTTCTTGACCAGGGGGATTGTATTGTTGTCCCTTCACAGTATAAATAGCTAAGCACTGAGTCTAAGACTCTCTTGCAGCTCACTGACTTTATGACAAAAGGTCGAGTGTTTTATTTGGTTTGTTATCATTCATCTAAAAGAAATCAAAGAGGTTTACCACATGTGGTGATACTCTCTTGAATAAGCAGGGGTATTTCTACAACTTTCTAATGAGTTGGGGTAGTTTATCAATCCCAACATTGGAACTCAGGGTCAGATTGTGTCTGAAGAACTGAGGGGTTCTTCTTGGGTTTCTGTCGTCTGTGCATGTGACATTCAGCAAGATTCTCAGGAGAAAGTTGAAGTTTGTGCCATGGCTCCAAACATGTGCCTTTCTCTCCTGTACGTGTACCTTATTTCTGATTCTAGCCTTATTTGATTGCGCAAATTCAGAGATCAATTTAATGGTGTGTGCTGCCCAAGAAGTTGGGATTAGAGGGAAGAGCAACAGCAGCTCTAAGACATCCTTACTGCCTCAGATGGCTTTCAGAAGCCAGTGCCTCCCTTACTGTAGTCCAGGCAAAAGCAGACACTCATTTGCCCCAGTCGCTGCATACATACATGCTGACAGCTGCTGTCTCTCTTGTTACACCTTCAGGCCAGTCCTCATCGATCCCTAACCATGTACTGCTGCTCCTCCATTTGTTCCTCTGCTTCCTTTTGCTTTCTGATAAGTTTGGAGACTCCAGCCCGGTGTCCTAGAGCCAGTCTCTGCATCCCTCTTTACACTAAATAAGAACTGCAGTGAAGTGATTCTTTAATTAGCAGATTTCCCTTACCTGGTTTCCATTCTGGAGAAGGTTGTCTTTGCATCGGAGTTTCTTTTCCAAGTCCTGAATGAGGGCCTCTTTTGTTCCTCTGATTTCTTGGTCAGATGTCTTCTGCATGGAGTTGATGCTAGCTTGTTTTTTGTACATTGGTTTTGAGTAACTACTCACACAGGAAGAGAAAGCAAAGTTACTTCTGTAGGCTTGCTTGTGTCACTGCAGTTTTACAGAATACACACAAAGATTACAATCCACTACGTAGGAGCTGTGGTTCAAATGAACCTGTAAAGCATTTGGGAGATAGACCAGGTGGCATAACTGAGGATGAAAAAAGGAAGCATCATTGTCTAACCATGTCATTCAGTGTCCTCACACACCACTGTCTAGGTAGCTTGCTGCATGTCTCCATTCTGTACTGCTAAATGTTGCAGCAGCTCCCATCCTGGCTGGGGTGAGTGGAGTCAGGCTAGCAGTGTTTTAAGGGCACCACTAATTGCACTGAACTTGGAGAGTCTGTCCAGGAGCAAAAACTGCACTCCTTTACAGTTTCATTTGTTAAAAACAAGGCTTTGGGAGCTGCAAATCCACAACAGGATTACAAACTAGTTCAATTACGTATGAACAAATAGCTTATTAATTATTCTATACTCTGTGGCCCCTGGAAGCATTTGTGTTCAGATGTTCCACGGCCAATATAATCCCACGGGAGTCCTTAGAAGTCCAAGCTACAATTCCCACAAAGCCTGACCCTGTAACCCATACTCAAGAATCAATCAAGTCTTGGCTATAGTAAGAAGTTAGGCTTGATCCTGAAAAGTTTCCTCTAGGAAGAGAGGAGCATCCCTCAGAACAGACTATGAAGGTCTCCTAGAGGTCACAGTGCTCTGGCAGGACCTAAGCCAGTTGATTAAATGCAGCAGGACCTCATATGCTGCAGTAGTGTTGTACAGTTGTTTCTACCCAAAATCCTCTCGCTGCTGTTGCTTGGGAGTTTAGTTTGCTGATTACAGAAAGGCAAAACAGTTTTAACTCTCCGCTGTGTTTCAGTACTACTTGGGCTTAATAACTCACACAGTTTATAACTTAGTAGCTTTCATAGCCTGCCCAACAGGTTAATAAGTCTCATGTCCCCTTTTGTCCATTTGTATAATGATTATGAAAATAATTCCTCAACTCACAGGATATTGCATTAAAGCCCCTTGCTATGGTAAGAAAAATGCTCCACTGTGTACACAAAACTCATCAGTTGTTCCAGATGCATACCTAACCCACAGACACTCCTGCAGTACTTTTAAAAACTGCTTCTCAGCATCCCAGCTATCCTGCTTCATCTTACCTTCCTGCTTCCTTCTGTGCTGTGCTTCAGAAAGACCCAGAAACATTCAGGTTTCCTAAACACAAGCTGACACTTAAACCTGAATTCATATCCAAGTCAGCAGGAGCCCTCTACTCCCTTCATTTTTCTAATATCCTCAGTTGAATGTTTCTTGGATATGCTACACTGACTTTCAGTGGACCCCCGGCTAGTACTGGCAGGAAGACAAGTTGGTGAGAAGGCAAGACCCAGCTGCCTTAGAGATCTTACTGACCTTGGGAGGTATTTGGATTGCAGCCCAAAGGCAAAATGATATAATACATATTCAGGAAAGAATTTAGTCCTTGGTCTTAAGGGGTAAAAATTTAAAGTGGCTGCCTTTCTGCTAGCATGTATGATTAATGAAGGCTATATTGTAGATATTGTAGATCCTCATCATGAGCTGGAACCTGAAAACACTGTTGAGACTTATGAGGAATCACAGAATGAATTGACCTCTAAGATCATCCAATCCAACCATCAACCCATCACCACCTTTCCCGCTATCCCACGTCCCTCAGTGCCACATCAACACATTTCTTGGACACCTCCAGGGATGCTGCCTCCAGCACCTCCCTGTGGGCAGCCTGTTCCAATGCTTGGCCACTCAGAGAAGAAGTTTTTCCTAATATCCAGAGTGAGCCTCCTCTGGTGCAACTTGAGGCCATTACCTTTTGTCCTGTTGCTAGTTACTGGGAGAAGAGACCAAATCTTAAAGTTATGTGGGAGCTACTGTTGCCTTTCCTCCCTGTTCATAAGCCCTATATGTCTATCTTCTGTTCTGCATACCGTTAATCAAGTGATTTCCCTCAAATCAAACTAAACTGTTCAAATTAAGCCCAACAGACCCGCAGAGCAGCCCATGACTTGACTGCCATGCAGTTTAACCCTCAGTTATACCCACAGACACCGAGGGCAGGCACTCAGCCTCCTCACTTGGCTCACTGCGCTCATGCAAAGCGCTGCCTCTCGCATCAGAAGTCAGTGGGAGTTGTCCCATTGGCTTCACCACAGATTTGGGTTTGGGTCGGTTAGAACACGGGAGAGGCCAGGCCAGACAAAAGCAAGGGGAGGTTAGAAGCCTGTGTATACTTACTGAGGTTCCATAGGAGGAGTTTGGCTGTTATAATCAGGCTGCGAGGGTAGCACTGAGCACAGGAATGCTGCGGGGGTTTGGTTAGGCATGGATATAAGCCGTTGCCCAGATGATGAGCTAGCAGGAGACTGCGCAGATGCAGGTGTGACGGGATATGTGGATTCCTTAGGGGCACTACAGGAAGGTGAGGAGAGCGTGATTGAAGAGCTCAGCGATGACGAGGAGGAGAATTTCTGCCCGCTAGGGTTACGAGGCTGGATTAGAATGGAGGACTGTTTGATTTGCCTGCTTGACTCTGTAGATGTTGAGGATCCTGGAGGCTGCTGTTGCCCTTGACACACATTCTTAGACTGGATAAAATGTTTTGGACGTTCGTAGTTAAACATGGTTGGTTGGTACATAGAGGAAACGGATGGGAGATTACGGACACTCATAGGAGAGGTTTCACGACTGTCCTGGGTTTTGGTTGGTGACAACTGGCTTTGGGTGGGTGGCTGGTAAAAACTAGGTGGCAGGCCACAAAAGCTTTCTTGGCTGGGCTCCTGAATAGAATGGAACCCTGGCCTTGCAGGATAGAGGCTTTCTTGGAGTGGATTTTCCCTTAAGGAAGACAATACAGATAAAATAAATGGCAGAAATACTGTGTTTTGAGCAGTCGTTAGCAGTCCAAAGAATACGATGTTCAGGCAGTTGATAGTTAAAGCTTAAGCTTATAAACTATACAAACATTTCAGGTTACAATAATGAGTCACACACTCTATCAGACCCATCTGTGGAGCTCACCACAGCTATCTTATCTGCAAGAGCCCTCTCAGTTCTGAAAGGAATGACAATACGTTTATTGCGATAACCCATCACCAAATTTACAGGCAGCTGGAGATAATATTGCTAAGCAGAGTGATATGCAACGTATCATCTTAACTACAGGTCTCTGGCTCCAGCAGCTTCATACCCTGACAAAATATTATATATACAATTATATGCAGAATTGGTTATTTGTGCTGAGAAATTCCTTACGCTGTAGGAAAGCACAAAGCAAGTTCCACTTTCTTTTCTACCTAAAACTAAACTTTGGAAACCAAGCATCCTGATTTCTTCTCTGGGAGCTTTTGAATTCAGAGCTTTATGTAACAAATGAAGATTTGGGACTTGGAATACTGAGGACCACACTTCTCTGTTGGAAGCCATTCCCTGAGATTTGCTGTTCTGGCTAATAACTCTGGAATGGCATAGCTGCAGGATGAAGTAGGGCACGCCAAGCTGCTTTAGGGGTCCTCCATTTATTTTGGAAGCCATTGGTATCTAAATGTAGGTATCCTATCAATTCACAGCACAGGAATGTTTCATTTGAGTGAACTGAGTAAGTTTGTGAGGACTGACAACTAACTTCAGCTCTGAGATAAATAGGTACCAATTCCTCCCCCACCAAATAAATGAAAAGTTACTAATAAAAAATGAGAATGTAAATCCACACAGTTACATGTGCTGGAAAAAATTGTAATCTTGCCCCACTGAGATCAGCTGTTTAGCTGCTATATATACACAGTATATTGTATTCCTCCCATTGGAGAGCCCAAAGAGGTGAGAAATTCCTAGGGGAGGCAATCAACTGAAGACGCTGCTCTTGTCTTATATAGTTTCAAAGCTTTCATTTCCTAAAGGTAATTACAAACATTAGTTGTAAGTTAACAGTAAGTAAATAGGTTTCATAGTAACAATTCCCTAATTTTCCCCTGCCTGTGTTCTTGGAATTTGAAGCCGACTCAGATTTCTTAGAGCGTATCCGAACTATCTTCTCATTCACTGGTGCAGAAAACTGGTCGAATCATATTTTTATACTGCTTTGACATCAGTGTACAGATTCATTCTGTTTACATACAGGCTCTGTACAGACCTTTACTTTACTTTCTTTCCTAGCACACTGCAGTTTTCTATAAGACACTGAGCTGCTGCCCCACCACGCACAGATCTACTCCTCGCAGCGAGGGGTATGTTATGTTTCCCTCCAATCATTCCACCATGCTCTGGCAGGAAACAAAAACCCAAACAGATTTGGACTTTGCAAGGTGCCAACAAGAAGCAGTAAGAGCCACTTTGCTTTTTCAGTGCTTTTTTTTCCCCCTTCTTTGCCTTCCATATCACATTTGACACTGCGGTACCTTAAAGGTACATTTCCATTTCTATCTCAGCATTACCCAGCACACTGTAATTTCCCATGCTAACTCACTAACCAGATTTGCAATAAAAAGTGCTGCAAAAAAACAAAACAAAACCTTACCTACAGCCTAGAAGTTGTCACCTGGGCTTTAACCCGTATTTTGGGAAGGGACCGTCATTCACTGACACAGACTGTCATAGTAGCCCTCTGCGTAGCATTATAAGACCAGAGACTTTAATGTGCTGCCAACAAATGACACTGCTGGACCTGCCTGTCCTCCTGCCTACACCAGTGTCAGAATAAGAGTCTCCAACCCAGCCCTTGCTGAGAGCACTTTATTTATGGGCCAGAACCTCAGTTTTTGGCAGGTGCCTGAAGTCAGCAAATCACACTATGGGCAGTGGTGAGACCTGCCCATGGAATCCCCACTAAGTCCTGCTTTGTCGAGTAGCTCAGTGAAATTCCTTCTTTCTTCATTTACCAGAACTAGCAGCAGCTAATTGTAGTGATTAAAACTCGGTACTGCTTTCAGAGCCTCGTACACCCTGGAAAAGCCAGCTGTCAGGGCCAGGAAGGAAGCGGTGAGCAGTACACTGCAGTACTGCTCACAGCTGGCAGTGCCCTGAGCCGCAGCACCGCTGCTCACACCATAGCACACAGTAACACTGCTGGTGGTGGAATGACCACGTGTGTCTGAAGAGTCGCTCATAAGCTGAATACTGCCAATTAAATGGGCTTGGTGGTAAAGCATTATTTGATGATATATCACTGTTTGAGGCTATTATTATGTATATAAACTTGGATCAGGAGAGCCAGCTAGGCTGCTTTCACCAGATCCTGCTGGCAGATTAGGTGATTTGTGTGCCTTTAATCAAAGGCTGCAGTACTTAATTGCATCTTAAATTAGCATTATAGCATTTAAGTATCTTAATTATAGTTTAGCAACCGTTTCCTAACATGCATGCTATTGTTTAAAAAACCTCCAAGCTGCAGCCAGGGTGTGCAGGCCCAGCCTTGCAAGAGTGAGTCCTCTGGCATAGCCATCTCCGAGTTAACCTGCGTGATGGTTTGTATCTAAGCATCAGCTCACCATCTGTGGACAATATCTACAAGCAGGTGTTGATTGAGTGCTAAATTCTTTCATTTCCTTCTGGTGAAAGGCAGAGAGGGAAGGAGTGTGGCCCTGGTTGTTGCTGTTTTAGTTAAAACAAAGTGTGGTTTGTACAGAGAGGGTTGATTACTTTAAAAAATAAACAAAGGAGGGTAAGTGTGGCAGAAAGGCTTGTTCTGCAGGAAGCTGAAGGCCAGCTCTGTGCGCAGATGGGCTTTCTGCCTTCCTGTGGGCTTCAGTGAGGGTGCAGCGTGCTGCTTTCCAAACTGAGGTGGGCTGCAAGGCTTCTGTTGGAGGGCAGCTTTGTGCTTAAACAGCTGCACACAGCTGGCACGACTTGTGTGAGAGAGAAGGATCAGGAGTGAGAGAGATCCAGAACGTAGGAAAGAAACTTAAAGGAACTAGAAGCTCAAGTGTTGAAGGCAGAGGGGTAAATCTGATCGCTTACGTTGGGGGAACTTAATAGTGCCTGACCAGCTGCTGAGATGAGGTTTTCTGTACTACTTCAGTTTCCTTTTTATTGCTGGTGACACACTGCATCTGAGCGGGTTCTCCTGGTTCCTTGAGTGATGCAGCAACAAATGTATAGGAAAAAAACCCTAGGAATCTTTTGTTTATTTACTGAGGAACTGTAAAATCTATCTAAAACACCTGAGGCCTCTTCTTTTGCTTTGATTAAGTGGCTTATGTTAACTTAATAATCAGTATGGAGTCTAGCAGGGCTGGTTTTGGTCCCTTTCTTTAAGGCTGTTGGGAAGGATGCTGTGACCTGTAAGTATAAAGGGCTCTGAAGGACTAATAGGAGCTGTGCTCCTCTAGAACTGCATTTCTGCCTTTTATGGAGTGGCTGTTGCTAAGCAAAAAAATTAAGAGGTACAAAGATGTCATTTGTTTTAGAGTTGTTCCCAGTAGTAGCTTTGTTCTATGGGCATGGTATTTGTCAGGATTTCTCTTTGGTAACAATTTCAACCACATGCGTTATGTGTTAGTTATATGGCTGAATCTGTCTAACAAGACAGTTATTTTACAGCTAATCATTACAGGTGATTGATTAATTGTTATTAACAGCAACCTGTGCAATGTTGAGTCCCATTCACAATGCTGTTTCAGAGCACCCTGCATTAAGGCTGTGTGTTTCAAAAGCATTTAAATGCATATTGATGGATGCTCCTAGAAATTCTTGTTCTGTTTCTCTGTGCCTTGAGGTATATATTTATGCCTTCCAGGATGTGGTTCAGCATTGCTGCCAGCTGCAAGCACTCTACAGCTTTCTATGCTAGTTAACATCTCCTATAAACAAAAATTTTAAAAGCTATGGCGTATCTGATCTTGGTGTATGTTACATCCCTTGATGCAGGACATCAGGTGCAAGCAATAAACGCAGCAGTGAGTATCATCAGAGCGAGCCTCCTTGCAGGTTGCTGGTTAGGAGTGCCTGTGAGCAGCCTGCAGGGAGGATGAAAAACTAAGTCCTGTTCTGAGAGGAGGGTCAGCATCTGTCTCCAGCTGCCCCCATTCCTCCTAAGAGGTTTGCCAGGGGGTATAGAAAAGCTTTCATTTTTGACTGGTAGACAATTAAGTGTCTGCTCTTGCTGAAGCTAACTATCAGGTAAAGCTTATAAACAGTGCAGCTCCTTATTAGACACTCTGAAGCAAATTCAACTTAATCTCTAGGGCTGGACTGGGGTAGTTGAGCATGAATTGACTCAAACTCAGTGCTGCGTTGCTGTGCTTGGCTTGTGATATTTGAAAGCAATGATGGCATACGCACAGCTTCATCACAGGCTGCAAACAACCCGTCTGCAGCTTGGCAGTGCTGCAGTCCCTGAGGTCTGCTAATTACCTTCTTGATTCTGCTGTAGGCTCTTTGTACGGCCCCAGCTGATGTCACTGGAGAAATTCAGCCTGGGAGGGCCATGTGACAACTGAGGGATATCTGCAGGTTATTGAAGCAAGCCCTGTTTTTACTCAGTGATGTAGTAAAAAGTTCCTGCACTCAGAGAGATCTATACTGAAATATGATCTCTCCAGTAGTGAGTTTGGAGGAGGCTGTTCAGGATTGTTAAGATAACTGGTTTAGTTAAAGTGGCCGAGTACATCCAAAAATAATCTATAGCACAGAGAATGCTTCTGGTCACGAACAGCCATTCCCACACGGTGTCACGGGATTGCCGTAGTGCATCGCTGGCATTTGGCAGGGAGAGGAGGCACACATCACGGCTTCCCCTTTGCTAACGGAATGGAGGAAATTGCTTTACAGCGCTGAGCTTGGGGCTCTGAGCCCTCCCTGTTGGAGCTCTATGTTGTGCCAGTAAGCACCTTGAAAACACTGCAAAAATCTAGGATGGAGTTGCCAAGATGGTAAATGGGAACAGGAGGTGATGCCACTTGTTCAAGGCTACACAGGAGCTTGGTGATGACAGAGTGGTGACTTGAGATTTCCTACATGCTATGGTCTTTGCCTTGTGCTCTGTTGTGGAGCCCGAGGCCTTTCAGAGGCTATTGATTTGGGGCCATGCTTTTAAAGCGACAGACAGGCAGTTCTGCAGATACCATTACGCACCTACTTGAGCCTATAGATTGTTCTGTACTTTGCCAATCAAACCTGTGTTGTTGTGTAGCTAAACTGATGCTGAACACTCTGTTGTCATTTAGGGCATTCAGGCTGCTGGAAGTGCATGTTTGACCTGTTAGGGCATGGGGCACAGGACCTTTGCAGTTGTATTGCCATGGTGCCTAGTGAGTTCACTCCGTATGTAGGATTAAAAATAAAGGGATGTGGTTTTCTCTTTGTCTTACCGCAGAGGTGAATTCTGAGGTGAGTTCTCATAAACACCATGAAAATCTTCAGCTTCGCTCTTTGAATTTAGCTGGCCAAAGTTTGTGGCTTCTGCTCGATTGCCCAGCCCTGGTGTGTCTGTGCTGTAGGACGGCAGGCTGGGCACATCTCTGTCCTTGGCTGCAGCTTGGCTGCTCCTGGCAAAGCTGGGCTTCTTCATGGTGACTTGCACAGCTGGCATGTGGGCAGCAC
>PPHD01019030.1:0-14283 GCA_002909625.1 Bambusicola thoracicus | reverse complement strand
AAAAGAAAAGAAAAGAAAAGAAAAGAAAAGAAAAGAAAAGAAAAGAAAAGAAAAGAAAAGAAAAGAAAAGAAAAGAAAAAAGCCACCAAAACCAAAACATCTAAAAAAAAGTTTATTTTGTAACAGAATAAAATGGGAAGTAAAAAACTCAGATCAAATAATCTATTTCATATGGACTCCACTTAAGGGATTTATTTAGGAGTGAAGATAATAAAGCTACCTTTTAAGACTAAACAAAACTGTAGTTTAAAAAATATTTTGAAAAAAACTGAAAGTACAGAAAAGTTTGCTAATCCAACTCAGATTTACAAAATGTCCTCATGCTAAAGAATGTTTTCCCAAAAATTCCACAGAGACCTATACTGAAGCCAGTATCTTCAGACTTAAAGTTTGTATTTTCTCCTTGGTCCTGGCAAATGAATTCACGACACATTTTCACTAGCAGTCCTCTACCTTATTCAAGCTGTTGCAGGTTGATGAAATTTTCACTAACTTTCCAAAGCTAAGAAATTATTCAATCTATTTACAAAAAGCTCATGGATCAGCTTTTTCGGCCTAAAATTTCATTTCTTACATCTAAATGCAAATTCAGCTTAGCTCTAGGTTTCTTTAGTTTACATCTACTTTCCTGTTTCGCTTTGATTCCATAAGTGGGTGCGTACATGTAGGTGTGAAGGCTGTGCCTTCAGCTGTGATTTTCTGAGAGGTGGTTGATGGGGACTAGGGACCCTCAGGGCATTTCTGGAGCTGACTGGAGACATGGGTGAGCAGATGCAGACAGCAGTAGAGATCCTAGCTGTACATTTAGCAGCAGTCTGACTGGCTAGTGCCTGGGCTTCTTTAATGGGGAGGGACATCTGTGTATGCAGCAGTGCAGCCTTAATGGAAATGGCAGTAAGGCAGGGCAGGATGCTGGGGATGTGCAGGTACATAGGAAGGAGGAGGCAGGCCAAGGGAGCTGGCTTCCTCAGACATAGAAAAAGTTGAGGTACTCAATGAGTGCTTTGCCTCAGTCTTCATGGGTGGTCAGACTTCCTGTGTCTGCCAGGACCACGAGCCTCTGGGTGAGGGTGTGGGGGGTGATTTCTGTCCCCCTGTAACAGTGGAACAAGTCCAAGTCCTCCTCATGACACTGAACATGTGTAAGTCCAAGGGGGTGGATGATATCTATCCTAGGGGTCCGAAAGAGATGGCTGATGTGGTTGCTGGGCCGCTCTCCATCACATTTGAAAAATTGTGGCTGTCTGGTGAAGTCCCCGGTGACTGGAAAAAGGGAAACATTACTCTATTTCAAAGAAAGGGAGAAAGGAAGACCTGAGGGACTACAGGCCGGTGAGCCTCACCTCTGTGCCTGGGAAGATCATTGAGCAGATCCTCCTAGAAGCTTTGTTAAGGCACATACAAGACAAAGAGGTGATTTGAGACAGTCAGCATGGCTTCACCAAGGGCAGACCTTGCCTGACCAAAATGGTGGCCTTCTGTGATGGAGTGATGGCTTCGCTGGATGGGGGAAGGGAAATTAAAACAATCTACCTGTACTTCTGCAAAGCTCTTGATGTGGTTCCTCACCACATCCTTCTCTCTAAATTGGAGAGGTGTGGATTTGAAGGATGGACTATTTGATGGATTAGGAATTGGCTGGCTGGACGTAGCCAAAGGGTTGTGATCAATGGGTCTGTGTCAGGATGGAGGCCGGTCACAGGAGGTGTCCCTCAGGGGTCGGTCTTGGGACTGGTGCTCCTCAACATCTTCAGCAGTGACACAAACGATGGCATCGAGTGCATCCTCAGCAAGTTTGCAGATGATACCAAGCTGAGAGGTGCAGTTGATACATTGGAGAGAAGGGAAGCCATCCAGAGGGACCTGGATAGGCTGGAGAAGGGGCTCTGCATTTTGGTACAGTCCTCTGAGCAGGTTGCTGAAGCAGGAGAAGTAGGAGCATGCAGGGTTGCCTTTAGAGAGGGAGAAATTAAAACATTTCCCAGATGAAGCCACAGAAACCAAGGTCCAAGTCACAGTCTGGAACAAACTGAGTTTATAAGAGCAGATGACACATACTGCTCCAAACCTGTCTCTTTGCACAGTCAGTAAGAAGCACTGGCTCTCACTTGCATACATAGCAGCTTAGAAAAAGCCCATATAATTTCAAGTGATGGAGACATTGCAATACAAAGGAGAAGCAGTTCATTGGATTCATTAGTCAAAGTTCTTCCTTTCCTAACTGCGTGTAGGAGACTGTGATAAGCTTGGTCCATACTCCTTCTTTTCCTCTTTGCAGTCCAGGAACGGGCTAGAAAGCATTAGAACTCCCAGGATAAGTTGTTCTAAATTACAAATAAACTCTTCTTTTTCATGTGCTCTCTCAGAGAACAGTGCGCCTTGTCAGACCTACTTGGTGCTGTACTAGAAAAAGCAGAGACCTTCGTGAATTTATTCCAAAGACAGGAGCAGAAAAACATTTCCACACAGGGCTCAGGGAAGGCGTCCCTCCCACAGCTGCATCACTATTACAGTGGTGTTCATGAGACGTCAGTAAAGGCAGAACCTTCTGATGTTCATCTGCAGTATCCTGGAGCAAAGCAAATGCTGTCTGTTCGATGTCTGGCAGTTTCTGAGGAGAATTTACTGGGACCTGAGGCTGTTGATGAAAAGCAGGACATGAGTCAGCAATGTGTGCTTGCAGCCTGGAAGGCCAACATTATCCTGGTCTGCATCAAAAGAGGGGTGGGAGCAGAGAGAGGGAGGAGATTGCCCCCCCTCTGTTCTGCCCTTGTGGAGCCCCACCTGGAGTACTGCACCCACATCTGGGACTCCCAGTACGGAAAGGGCATGTAGCTGTTGGAGTGGGTCCAGAGGAGTCCATGAAGACAATCAGAGGGCTGGAGCACCTCTCCTCTGAAGAAAGGTTGAGGGAGTTGGGCTTGTTCACTCTGGAGAAGGCTCTCAGTCAATGAGGGAGATCTCACTGTGGCCTTCCAATATATGGAGCATGATTATAAACAGGAAAAAAATCAACTTTTTATGCAGGTAGATATTAATAGGAGAAGGAGGAATGGTTTTAAACTGAAAGAGGGAAGGTTGAGATTAGACGTCAGGGGAAAATTTTTTACAGAGAGGCTAGGCCCTGGCACAGCTGCCCAGAGAAGCTACGGAGCCCCATCCGTGGAGGTGCTCAAGGCCAGTTTGGATGGGGCCCTGGGCAGCTGAGCTGGTGGGAGTTAGCCCTGCCTATGGCACGAGTTGGAACTGGGTGGGCTTTAAGGTCTCTTCCAACTCAAGCCGTTCCGTGGTTCTGTGATTCTATGATTAATTGATCCAGTGATTCTATGACTTCGTGACAGAATTTTACTTCCCTCCGAGAGGTAAAGTATAAATACAACAGGTTGCTAGTAATAGATACAGGACTGCAGAGTCCTGATAGAGAGACCACAGAGACTGAGAAAACAATCATGTCTCCCTTTCTTGTCAGTGTCTTATTCACAATGTCAGTCTTGACCTCTGCAGAAGCATAGATCTTGTCCTTCATCTCAGCCGGAGAGAAGGTCAATGCTAAAGAAAACATCTGAGGCATACAAAGCAGCAGGTTCAAACTTGAGAGTTTAGAAATATGACAAAAAGTTGAAAGACTGTAGAGCATTCCAGGTGTAGTTTTGTCTGATGAGGCAGTCAGCAGAGCAAAGCATGGGTCCTTAGGTCCTTACTCTGTTCCTGAGACTGCTGCTTTATACGTGAAACTAAGGCATCCAACATTCCTTCCTTCTGGAACTCTGGCTTGTGTTCCCTTCACAGTACTCCTGGTTTCCAGCTCAGCTGAGACAGTAAATTAAAAGTAGTCCCACTAGTAACCAAGAGGCTGAAGTTTTCCTGAGAGTCATTTTGGTTTCTACAGTCAGTGTGCTCATATTGATGCACAAGTTCAGGGAAGATATTTTAGGAGTAACACGTATGTGAAAATGATTTTTTTTTTCCCGCTTTTTGTTATTTTTTCTGTGAGAAAAGTAGTAGATTTCAAGAAAGCATTTTTGAAGGGTGAATTCTGGGTAGGGTTTTTTAAACCAAAACTAGGAAGTGGCATTGACTGGCACTGAGAAGGACACAAAGGCCAAATTCTCTGTTTTGTTGGGATACCTATGCAAGTAGGTAGCTGTGGTAGAGAGGCCAGGAAATCAAACTTATTTATACTTACTTATATTTCTGTCTTTAGGATTTCTACCATTGCCTTTCCGAAGTGGAGCCAGTTTGCACCTGCAGTGGATGAAGCGGTAATATTGAAAGTGTTATTTTGAAGGTCAACAGCTGCAGTGGTTATATCTCCTTGTGAAGTCTTTGCATGATCAGATAGCATTGGATTTTACTGCTGGGTCACCAGAGCAAGAAAGCAGTGGGAGGGTGAAGTTTCATATTCTCCTTAGTATTTCCTGAAGCTAGCAAGCTGACTTTGCAAGGGCAAACTTCGAATGTATCAAAAATCAATTCAGTCTTAACATTCAGACTTGCTATTGATTGTGTTCTTGAAATTCTCCTCTAGACTGGTTTGCTATTTTTGTTTGTAATTAAGGTTGAAGTAATTTTTCTTGGTACCTGTGGATTCTAACAGTTCATTCCAAGGTCCTCCCACCCACTTACCTTCTGCTCATTTTGCAATTAGTTTTAAAAGGATTTCTTTAGCATTTTGTGGAAACGATAGAAATTCTTTCTCTTCTAGAGCAGATTAAACTGCAAATGTGATGACTGATGAGAAAACAACGTGGTCCTGTGAATGGTTGCAATTACAGTTTGTTTGTTTGTTTTGCTAAGGCATTGGAGCAAGCCCAAGTATTTACGAACTTTATAGGCAGAACATATCCTCTATAAGGAGAACATCATGCTTAAAAACTCATGCTTGCATTTTCATCTGGCGGGGTTTGTAACTTTTTTGTAGGACTGTAATAAATGGATTAAAAATCTTCTGCTAGAAATAGATCCTACTTTTCTTATGCCATTTCCCTTGCGAACATAAGAAAAATAACTGAATGTGAATCGATAAATACTGGCAATTTAACAATATGTGAATAACTAGTGGCTTCAGGACCAGTTTGTTTGGTCCGGATATTTTATTTTCTAGTTGCCTAGGGCTGTAAAGAATTTAGATGGTAAACATGAACTTTCTGGGAATTCGTAGTCCAACGCAGTCTCTGTTAAAGCAACACCAAGATGTTAGAAAATAACATTCGACTTTCAGGACCAGCCTTAGTTATTGTATATTGTTATTTGCTTTTAAACCATGTACAAAATGGCTGTGTTATTGACATTTGCATAATAATTTTCTTGTGTGAAACAGTACAGAGAGGATGGAGCTGATGCCCTTCTGAAACAGACTCCAAAGGACATGGAAAATATGCTTTAGAGATCAAAATTCTGCCTTTAAAAAGTTCCTCAAAATGCCTTCCTGTTTTGAATCAGCAAGCCAACAAGAACAGAAAGCTCTGAAGCATGATGAGTAGCCCTCTGAAGGAGACTGCCTCAGTCTGTTTACAAAGAACCCAGACTGGAAAGTGGGAAGAAAGCACTGAATATAGCATGGGTAACTCCAATCAGTCCCAGAAGTTGGAAATGAATCCTGCATGCTCAACACCTTTTAACATTTTCCAGTTACTCGAGGACATGGAAGAGATGTAATTCAATTGACCAATAGAAAAGCATGTCCTATTTTTTTTTTTTCTTTTGTAAAGAGTTGCACATGTCATCTTTGCGAAAGATCTGTCTCCTGAGGCTGTGTATACAGCCTTGCCAGCTGACCAGTGCAGAGACCTCTGAGGCTCTCAAATGCACGTGGGCTCTGACAGCAGCAGCAGTTGTGCTGACATGTCTGATACTGAAATTGAAAGAAGAGCTGCGATTCAAACCGTACAAATCCATCTTTATTTGCTTACCACTTCAGTGACTGACAACTTTTTGGCCATATTTGAGACTTCATTCTCCGGTATGTTGTAAGAATATTTTTTAGAGTGAAAGTGATAATTTTTATTAAAAACAGAGAAATGAACAGCTGAAATGCAAGAGTGACAAATCCTGCCTTGTGTGTTCTTTCATTCTGGTGGAATATCATGGTCATATTACTGGCTCTCTTTTTGGCCTTAAAGACAGCACAGTTTACTCCAGGGTCACCAAGTAAAGCTCACAGCTAAGGCAAAGGCAAAGCCTTTGTTTTTAAGAACTAGCATGTTGATACTAGCTCTGTATTATAATCGCAGAATCACAGAATCATAGAATCATAGGGTTTGGAAGAGACCTCTGGAGATCATCAAGCCAGTCAGCCATAAAAGCTTTTCTCACCTGTGGTCCTTGTGATGTGCCAGATGAGATTTTCTGGGCTGCTCTGTCTGCTACAGGGAATAGGGTAGTCCATGTAATGACTGGTCCTAGCAGCACATCACTTAGAGTGGAGGGAACGTTCTGGGTTCTGTCTTCCTTGTTGGCTCCTGTTGACTCTGGGCTTTAACAGCCTTGTGTGACATGCCCTTCTGCACTGTCAAGTCCATGTTGTGACCCCACAAGGGTCAGCAGGGTCACAAGTAGGAAGGCAGATCAGATGGGCATTCAGTAACTGAAGCCCTGAATGAAGAATATGGTGTCTGAGAGCTCTCAGTTGATGGTGTACCCTCTGCACTACAGGTCCTTTCAGACACGTGTAAAATTCCTGCAAGAAAAAAATTACTTGTTCTTGGTGAAATATGTACCTCTCACCATCAGTCTACTCTAGCTGAAGAATGAGATATGCTCAGTAGAAAAGAAATCCACAGTCCAGACCTCTAGGCTACCAACATAGTCAGACTCGTAGATCTTGCTGGATGATCACATTGGTAAGTTATTCCCATCGACCTCTCTTGATTATCCTCGTCCACTTGGTGTATGAACCAGCTTCCAGGGACTGAAATAAGCAGTGGTCATCCAGAAGAGGGCAGCTCTGTCTCCCTCTGTTCTGAAATAATCCACTTCACGTAGAGCAGGGCTTGTGTTACAGAGCACTAAAGAGCTCTGGACTCCGATGTAGAAAATTACAGCTCAGTCTCCAGGCAGTGAATAATAAACGCAAACAAATCTGGCTAAAGCAGCACAGTTAAAGAAAATGCAAGGCCTGTAAAGCTAACGGCGTGGAACACTAAAAAAAGAAGTGTGGGAACAGACATTGTGAATGAAATGGTCCGTACACACCAGCTCCACTCCTGGCAGGGTGTTACTGGAGTCAAAACAGTCCTGAGGCATTTCATCTTTCCTCAAAGAATCTGTAGGATGTGGGTTTTCACGAAGAACTGGATTTCAGTCATGAAGTTGTGCAGCTTGACAGCTCAACAGCTGAGTGTGAAATTTCTTGCTATTTGTATAAAGGAGAGGCTGATGACTTGCCATCAACTCTCGTGCAGTGAAAACCTAGCAACACTGTTAGCAGTACATGCAATAAAGCAGATAAATTCTTCCATTCTCTTTATTTAAACCATTAGATATTTTGTGTGTGATTTCAGGGTAACAGAATGAATAACAAATTCCTCCATTCCCCCAGGTAAAGTGTTTGTTAGAAATGAGATTTGAGGTACTTTCCACAGACTCAACATCTCAGAGCAATGTCGAAAGATATAAGCATAAGAGAATGATGCCAGGCTAAAGGAAAGAGTTTGTAACAGGCTGATGTGTGGGACCCCAAACCAGTGCAGTTTTGCTGGAGAACTACAGGTTTATGCTTAATGAGAATCCACACAATGATTATCCAGAATACAAAAAGCTACTCAGAAAACATTCTGCCACAGAGAAGATAATATGCATCGTTTTAGAAAGCTTTTGCAGAATCTTTTGTTCTCCTTCTGAACATCTCAGGCCAAAAACCAAACCCACTCATTCAGATGTAGTTGTCCACCTACTCCAGTGATGAGAGTAGCAAGAGTTATTCGTGTACACTTGAAATACCTTAGTGAAACAGTAAAGGAAATTTTCTGTGGGGACTGGTTAACCAAGATCACTGCCTGAGTTCCAGATGATGCACTTTTCCTCTGTGCCTTTCTAAGACAGGCTGTTGTTAGAGTTGGAACATGTGTATTTGAGGCCATACTATGAAGTTATTACAGGTAATTACAGTGAATTGCTCTAATTTTCCTAATCAGATCAATCATTCAGGTGAATACCAAAATATCTTGTTAGAGATTCTGACTAGTAAGAATAGGTTGTGTGTAGACTAGTGAGCTGAAAAGCTCAGGCACAGTGAGATTTCAGTGCTTTTCTGCATTTGTGGGTGCACCCAAAGGTGCACAGTAATTTTCACTGTGACTCTTCACTGTAGTTCAGCTTTCACCCGGATATGCTGCCACTGATGGAAATAGATTTCAGTTCTTGTTACCACCAGTGTAAATGATGGGGAATCAAACACAGCAGAATGGTTTGTTTTTTGTTTGTTTGCCTGTTTTCCAATTCAGTGGTCAAAATTATTCAGCAGTAACGTATGTATGTATATATATAAAATTTACTTTTTGCCTTCTGTTGTCTGCTATTTCACTTCAGAAAATGCAGGAGTTTAGCCACGGCCTAACAAATGTGGAGCTTAGATCACAATAAGCAAGGCAAACTCAGTTTTATACAAGCAGTCTTCATTCCCAAAAGAGCACATCGTACTTTGTAATCAAACCAGCAGCCTGATATCTTCCGTGAACTTCTGTGGCAATTACTCAGCTTAGGATTTCTGACCAGAATACATGAAGACAGACCAAAAGCCTGATTTACCTATTTGCTTGAGACAATGCCTTCGTACTTCTGTCAAGCTCAAGAGTTAATGAGACAAACACACAGGTAGGTGAGGTTGTCCTGAAGAGAGAACTTGAACTGGGAAAGTCCTGTTCAAAGGCACATGTTGTCAGAAATATCTGTGGGTTCTTCCAGTAGGTATTCTTTCCAGACCATCCTAAGTACAGTTAACTGAGTGGGTGAGAGATTACACTTAAATCCAGTTTCTTAGAGTCCCATGAACTGTGGTAACCTACCTGTCAGGTAGACTCTATTCTTTCTGATAGATTCCAGCTGCATTCTAGCTTCCTTCCCAACTGAATAGCATGTGTCAAGAACATTTCACAGCTACTAGCAACAAGTAGCAGCCAGTCAAGCATGGGAAGAAAAAAAAGGTCCACTGTATTCTGCCTGTTGGTGAACTCTTGAAGGACCTCAGTCTTGACTTTTAATCCTAGAATCTAATCTGCGGGCTACTGAGCAATGCTGTACAATTATCCCTACTATTCCAGCACAGAAGTATTTGCGCATCTGGCAATAGTGGAAACCTAAAATCACATGGTTAATCATCAGGCAGCTCATGTTCTGTGTCCACATCCAGTTTCCTTAGACCACACCTAGGTGTACTCTTACTTCATCTTGGTTTTCAGCCTAAACATGCCAATAGTGACTACTACCGCAGTCTGCCCCATGGAGCAGTATCTTTGGAGGATGCTACCATCTGCGTAGGCAGCAGGAGTTTGCAACTCCATTGTGTCTCAGCTCCTGATAAACCTCCTTGTCTGATTAGCTGGGGCATCTGCTTATCCCAGTCCCCACATAGGAACGTCACTCTTACTAGATTAGGTTGCTGAAGATTTTGCCCTTAAAGTCCAAGCCCTACTCAGTACCCTTGTTCTGATCCTTGTAGTTCCAGAAAACCCTCTCTACTAACCACATCTTAGTGATTCCTGATGCTCAACCAGAGTATCATGACATACAGGAAACAAAAAAACTCTGTCAGAATATGTCCTAAAGCCTGTTTTCCTCGTTCTTTTTCTTCATTTCTCTAAACCCCAGTCTTCATCCAAGGCTGCTTATGAGACCATTCAGTGTCAGTTTTTCCTCGTATACTGTCCAGACTTGTCCATCATTGATCACTTGTCCGTGTTGAAAAGAAAATATTTGGTATTGAAAAGCAATTTTCATTTAGGATTCCTCCTGTTCTCTCTGTGTATAGAACTTGCATTTGGACATAAATAAATGCATATTTGGAATATTGCCGTAAGACTCTTCAGAACAAACATTACCTCACACACACAGGAAATACATTAATAACGATTTGTAAATGACAATAGATTCACGGTTATTCTACAGAAGATAAGCATACATTTCTTTTCTCTGAAGAATCAACAGCTTGCTACTTGACTTAACAGAATTATAGGTCTACTAGAAGTAATGAAAAATGAAGTTCAAAATGGATCAGCTTTCAGATACCAAAACTGCATGTAAGTCATGAATCTAGAAAGTAATTTGACACATAAATCACACATTTAATACCAATTGAATAAAAACCCTATTTCTTCCAGCACTTAGGAAAATTGGGGTGCTAACAAAGACCTACATACTGGCACATAATTCCTTAACAAAACCCAGCCTTCAGTTAATGTCTGTGCAAAACAATAGAGGAAAAATCTTCTTTCAGACCTTGTAATTTTTGCCAGGCAGAAAGAGCCATCAACTTTAATCATCCTGTACTGGCATGATCTTGCCCAACAAAAAAGCAATGTGTCCTATGGATTCATCTCTGCACAATTCTGTAATCTGCCGATCTTCTTACTGCACAGTGACATTAATTTCCAGGTAGTTAGTAGTTAGACTTCGAATAGTGCTATGCATGGATTTGTAATTTCTGCTGAACTCTATCTTTTCATGACAATTCAGAGCTTGTCAGAGGACAGCTGCTAAACAACACACAAAGCCACCACTGCTGAAGTTAAAAGATATAATCTAGGAAATGTTTGAAAAAAGGCATAGTCCCTGCTGCAAGAAAAGACCAGATAGCTCAGAAGTGTGCAAGTAGGTGAGAAGGGTTTTTCTCTGCTCTCAAATAACTAATCTCTCTTCTCCTGATTCTGAGATGGGGCTGCTGTTTACACAGTCAAGCAGGTAGGCTCTTGTGTTGTCACCTGTGTGCTGTGGTTGACAGCCGCTCACATTGTGAAAGACCAGGAAGAGATTCCTTCATATAGAGATTGAAATCAAACTCTGCACAATAAAATATTCAATTCCAGGGCTACTAGGTCTGAGGGAGGAGCTTGCTGGCTTGACAAGATGAAGTGCAGATAGACTTTGCCAAGTAGGATTCAAAAATAACTCAAATTGGGCAAAACAAAGAACTCTAAAATCCATGTTGCAAATCATCTATAAACAAAAAGAAATGTAGGGGTACCTGTGGGAGGCATGGTGAGTGTATGATAGATGCACCACAAAGACTGTGAACTCTTGTGTACCTCAGCCAACTGGGAAAAGAGAAGACATAATGCAGTTGGAAACTTAGGATAAAAGGGGGTCTGTGAACCCCCAAAACCTGAGAGACTCTATGGGAAATGCCCCCAATAGACTCTCCTTTTATTCAAGTAAAGAAAACCAAGGACTTTCCTTTGTCTCTTTTTTGGGATAAAATAATTGTGTGAGACCATTTGAGCAAAATTTTCCAGACAAAAGCTACTGGTATCCATTTGTAATGCCCATATCACTGGCTTCTCTAGACCATTTGGAGACTCAACGGATGTAATAGCAACCAAGGGAGGAGACACTGGCACAAGCCATTCTTTTCTTCCTAGCCCACAAATGTGCTGGCCAGATCGGTTCTGAGGGAGCACAGTCTCTGATGTTGTGAATGCCAAGAGAAAAGATACAGAGGAGATGACACTAGATCTTGCTAGAAGCATAGCTAAAAGTACCTTCCATTCTTACATTGACGAGAGAGGCTTGCTGATATTCCTTACAAGGTTGTATGGCATCACAGCTGACCTGCTGTAAGACAGCCATGTGAAATCATGGCAACACCTTGATAACAGCCTTTGGAATGTTGCCAGAAGAAGGGACTGATATTGTTGAAGATTAGACTTTGGATTCACAAAAGCATTGACAGCATCTTTCTCCTGAGCTAGGAGTGAACTGTCTTCATTCCAGAGCAAGGAAAATGCCTTCTCTTGCCCCCCTGCCCTCACTGCATTTTTTTATGCATTTTTCACCTGTGTTCATGAACTTGCAATCCATTGCAATTGCTCTTCTCACATCACTTCTTCACTGAGGTGCATCTGGGGAGTGGTTGACAAAATCACTTACTGGGGCAGCTGTTAGTAAACAATGAGATTAAATGAAAGAAAAGCTCCCTGGCCAAAACACTTACCTTCTTTGTTGTAAAATTCCACACTTGTCTTGTTTGATTTTCTTTTATGTGTGTAGAGGAAGAAGGATGCAACATAAAAGAGACAGGCAGGCAGGCAAACAATAATATTCTTATTAAAATTTGGAGGTTTTTGACAGTAAAGTGTTAGGTAGTCAGAAGTAATACCTTGAACTAAAAACATATGCAGCTATAATTCAATGTGCATGAATCATTGTGAAGAAAACAGGTATTATTTAATTATATTCTTGCTTATCTGATTTTGTGCTGACAGAAGTGATCCAAGTCCTCCACTCTTCTCTCTGTATTCCATAAACACTTGGATATTGGTGGGAAGTTTTGGTGTTGCATTCTCCATACAGTGAGTCCTGCCCCTATACATGACCAGAGGAATGTTGCATATCTCACTATTGTTGACTCAGTTTCTCTGTCACCTCCAGGTCTGTGAACTCTTGCTATGGGAGCTACTTGGGGTGCCTGAAAATCGTTGCCCAGGTATAGCACAGTTTCTGTTCTTGCTGTTTTTGTACATGGACGGAGAAAAGGGCACCAGTAGAAGCAGAAGAATACTGAATTTTTCACATTCTCCTTCATGACGTAATATTTTCCCTATTGTCTCTAAACATTAGGGTGAGATTTCAGAATGTTCCTGAATACAAAATCAATCTTTTAAGATATAGGCAGGGAAGGAAGTGGGTTTCCACAATAACCACTGTATATTTTGACTGCAGAAGCATACAAGACATGTTATGTTGGACAAAATTTCCTGTTGTGAAGTGAAAAGTTTATGATGGGCATTTCTGAGTATCAAAGTGCACAAAACTAGCTGCCATCACTGTGAGAATTTTGACATAGTCAAACATGAAAGAAGACAGTGCAAAGCCATCTGGCTTACTGAATTAAAGCCTATGAGTAACAGGAAAAGTTTAGGCAAGAAGAAAGACACTCCTGAGATCTTTTCAACTATTTTGTTCAAGTGTGCTTGAGGTATTTATGTTCTTTGGTAGGACAGCAGAGAAATACTCATCAGCATATTAACACAATGAGGAGCTAGATGTTGTAAATACTGTCAAGAGGATTATTTGTGTTAGCTTTACTGTTGATGTCCATGGATTTGTACTTTTGATAGCATCTGAGGTCTCAGATGAACATCTCATTAAAAGAACTGAGGTCCCTAACCAGCAGTGCTGCTGAGCGTGCCTTACTTCAAGTGGCAGAGTTGTGCTGTATAGCTTAAGGAACTGTTTAATGCAGCTTCCGTTCACCAGGTATTTAGGTTTGACAAAAAATATTTTTAGTTTTAGTGCTTTTTTTGGTTTGTTTGTTTGTTTTATTTTGTTTTATTTTGAAAATCCTCAAGGTCTCACTAGGTCTTAAGGAGAAAAATTGCTAGGTATAAACAAATGTCTCTCTAAGGTCTCTTATTTTGTTCAAAACATGGTTGTTCTTCATGTAGATTTTAATAGTAAACATCTGAGAAAAAAAGCTTTTTGTCTTTGGCTCTTTATCATCACTGCAGATGACACCAAGTTGGCAGGAAGTGTCAATCTGCCTGGGGGCAGGAAGGCCCTACAGTGGGACCTGGGTAGGCTGGATAGCTGGGCTGAGGTCAGTGGCATGAAGTTTAACAAGACCAAGTGCCAGATCCTGCACTTTGGCCACAACAACCCTAGCCAGTGCTACAGACTTGGGGCAGATTGGCTGGAATACTGTGTAGAGGAAATGGACCTGGGGGTATTGATTGATGCTCGACTGAACATGAGCCAGAAGTGTGCCCAGGTGGCCACGAAGGCCAATGACATCCTGGCTTGTATCTGAAATAATGCAGCCAGCAGGAGAAGGGAAGCAATCATCCCACTGTACTTAGCCCTGGTAAGGCCACACCTCAAGTACTGTGTTCAGTTTTGGGCCCCTCACTACAAAAGAGATATTGAGGTCCTGGAGCATGTTCAGAGAAGGGCAAGTGAAGCTGGTGGTGGGTCTGGAGCACAAGTCTTAAGCAGAGCAGCTGAGGGAACTGGGATTGTTCAGTCTGGAGAAGAGGAGTCTCAGGGGAGACCTTAACGCTCTCTACAACTACCTGAAGGGAGGCTGTGGTGATGTGGGGGTCAGCCTCTTCTCCCATGTAATTAGCAATAGGA
>PPHD01019028.1:0-14284 GCA_002909625.1 Bambusicola thoracicus | reverse complement strand
AGAGTTTGGAATTGCAGGAATCAAGTGAGTTAACGCTTGTATTCCTGCTGGGCTTTTGTTTGACTGGCAGCACTAACAGCAAAGATATATCCAGATGCTGATGGATTTCAAGTCTTCACATAAGTCCATCCATACCGTTAGCAGCAACAGTGCTGCAGCAGTGAAGACTTCCTTCTACCTTTGGTGTGCCACAGGAGAAGTGGAGAACTTGAAATGGAATTGAGCCATAATGATACTCAGTGGTTGTGTTCTCAGGGACAATCTCAAGACAGATGAGCAGTGTTAGTCGAACTGCTTGAACAAATTACTTGGGTGATTGTGAAGATCCAGGAAGGAGAGAGGAGGAAATACTCTGCTTTCTGTGCAGCCATGGAATAAGTGCTTCTGTGCAGTTTAGCTTTTCTTGAATGTTCTTAGTTTGCTGCTTGTGACACAAAAGGTGGTGGCCCCTGTGGGCGGATAGGTGTAACAAGAGGTCATTGCAAGTCCCATGAAACAGTTGGAGAAAGGCTGTCTGCTAGATTCTGAACTCGCTGGATTTCAAGATGTTGCCGCATAAGGCTATCTGTAGCAAAGAAGGTAAAGTATGTCCTTCTCTCTAAATCAACATAATTGTGATTTTTCAATAGATTTTCAAGCTTAGGTCTGCTTTTCCCTCTTTCACGTCAAATAGTTCCTGTTAGGTTTTGTCTGCCGCTATTGGCATTAAGGAAACCTTCTCACGCCCCTTCTATTCTTGGCTGTGTTTTTCTAGCTTGTTTTAGCTATCTTGAAAGTGATCACTGAGTCAGAACCGTGAAAGCAAGTGAACAGTAATTGGAACTGCTTACTCCCCATCTGCCTTACTACTTCTCAAGTGGCACCTAATGCCTTGTTCTACAAATACTGTAAGAGAATTTCTGCAAAATACAGTGGTGCTCAAAACCATTTCAACTGTCATGGTAAAACCTCTGCAAGCTCTTTATTTTTACAGTTTCCCAAAAGTAAAGAATCTCTGGTGCAAGATTTATAAGAGGTCTTTGACCTATGCTTATAAAATACTGTTATTCCAAGTGAAAAGGAGCTCGAGGGCTGTGTTTTTGACATCATAGCTTTCACATAACGCTCTTCTAAGAGTATGCTTCTGTGAGGCAAAATGCGTGTTTGAATGGCCGCGTTACATTCTTTGTCTTTTTGATTTGCTTTTAAATCAATGTCTGAACACTTTACTTCTAAGCTGAAATTATTTCTTCCGGAAGCACAGCTTTTCATAGCTACTAAAAGAGCATGTGGTATCACTAAATGCTTTATCTGATCTTTAAAATAGAAGAACAGCAGACTTTTAATGGGGGACTCAGTTCTGTATAGTTTTAACAAGAATGTGGGTATGGTTCTGTGCAATCTTTTGCAGTGCTTGTTTCCATTGAAGTAAATCCATAAAATGTTAGGTTAGCCTGTGGGTTACATAATTCTATTAGAGGGATCCCATTCAGTTCACAGGAGACCAGCATTTAGAAGCTGAGAAATAAGACTGCCATGATGTAGATGAAAGAAAAAAATGATAATCTGTAATTGGACAACTGCATGCTTCCCCCTTTCTTTTGTGGCTCAATATAATTTTTCTTACCTCCTACCACTCTGATTTTGCTGCTGTATCAGCTTTACCTGTGAGTTCGGTCTTACGCTGTCTGAACGAATTTTGCCATCATTTTTCTTTCCATGGCTGAAAGGCCTTAACTTTTACAGTTCTCACTGTCTTGGCAAGGTCTTTTTAGTTCATCTCCTGCGTGCCTGCTGCTAAAGTCCAGCTCCTTGGGTGTGTTCAGGATGTTGTTAAGAAACATAAAGATGTCTTCCTGGTTTCTTTAGCATCAGAGAAGTGATTGCAGCAAGTCCTGCTGTGTTGCCATAGCGTTGGCTGAAGTATGCTCATTCATCTTGTGGGAACGTTGCATGTGCAGTGTAGCAATGGGACAGGAACTTCAAGTTAGTAGTGTATGCTGAACACGGATCTAGTTTATGGGGGAAAAGTAAATAGAATCACTAACGAAGTTTGCTTGAGTAAATGTAGACTTTTTTTTCCAGGTTATTGACATGGCTGGGTTTGGAAGAGTTGCTTGTGTGGCAAGAATATTCTTGGCCTCAGTGACCTACTGCCGCAAATCTGCTCTCTGGTGGAAAGCATGAAAATATTGATGTTTCCAAGTGGGTAGGAAAAAAGCACGTTTTAACTGTTCTTGGAGAGCTCTGAGCCATTTCTGCTGGCTGTGGTATGTAATGCTAACCCTTCTAGGTGCAGAAGTGTACGTGTGACTAAAGATCTTCAGCAGCAAGGGACAGGCTCGTGAGTTTGTGCTGTTTTGGTTTAGTTGTTTGAGCTATGTGCACCATGACAGTAGTATCCAACCTGCAATTAGTTCCTGTTATTTGTAAATCTCAATTTCACACAATTTAGTCACAGGCTACTTAAAAGAAACTCCTTAGTGCTGACTTGTACATTGTGGGATAGTGTTACGTGGCCTATTCTCTATTGCTTGTTTATTTCTAATAAGTCTATCACTGTGATGCTTGAGTGTTCTGTCAGCAGCATATGGAGCAAGTACAATGCTTATTGCCTTGTATTGAAAGCAAAATGAAACAGTCTTCTGTGAGTATACTTTTCATCATCTTTATTAGTCTTCAGAACCTTCTGTTCATCCTCACTACCCTAAGTGTACCTGTTTCTGAATGTGGGCTAACTGTGGCTCCATGACACACATTAAACCCAGTGAGCATTTGTCCTGTCTTTAGAGCTGTTATGGACCAAGCTGTAAATTTCCATAAAGATTAGGGGTTTGTCTTTGATTCAGAACACTTCTGGAAAGCAGTGTTACGAGTGGCAGTTTTATTGCAGCAGCATTATTCCAATGCCTAGAGAAGCTCTGTGGCTTTGTCCTCAGTACTTCTTCATCCTCAAGAGCTGCCAGAGACTTGACTATAACCGAGTTTGTTGCCTGTCAGAGCAGTTTGGCTGAAGGACCAGAAGGGATACAGTATAGCTCTGAATTACAGGTTAGGTATCAGCTGTGAATATATACATCAAATAAAATGTGACAGCAGTGTTACAACTTCCAAGAATATGTATTTTTTCCTTGCTGGCTAACAAGCCTAGCTTCATTTAGTTCTTAGCCTGTGAGGTAGGTTTACCTAAGCACTGGCCATCTTGGTTGACAGTGGTCACCCTGAATGTACCAGCAGTGCAGAGTTGTCGCTTCTCTAACTTCATGAGCTTCCTCATAAAATGAGGCTCAGCTGTGTGCAATAGCACAGTTTGTACTCGTGTGTATAGGGTCACTTTCTTCAGTGTGTTTTTGACAGACATTTGAAAGAGAATGAATATCCCTGTGTTTTAGGGATTTTGGTCAAACAGGATACCTTTCCTGCCTTGCAGAAATGCCAGTCTTCCTGTGGATTGTCCCAGTAGCTATGTTGATGCTTGTGATTCTGATGAGCAGCACCACCTGAGCTCCAGCAGGCTTGATGCCATGACCAGTACCCTGGGGAGCCCGTTCCAGTTCCCAACTGAGTTGGCCATACTGGTGTTTCCTTTTAGCAGAGAAAGTTTGACAAGAAAGTCTTAGCTATTCCAGCACCTTGCTGCTGTGAGAAGAGACAGTCCTGTTTTATCTTTCTCACCCATTCTGTTCTTTGCTGTTTCTTTGGCACGTCTGGCTCTTAACTAGCTGAGCCTGCTCATCATCACTGTTGGTAAGAAACAGAACTGCTTCTTTTGGTGGCAGCCAGCTTTTAGATTAACTGTCTTGGATAATTATATCCTTAGAGGGTTTGATGGACTTTTTAAATCAGCAGTGTCTCCTTGCCTGAATAGCTCTGATTCTTTAGACTCTGGGTCTACATGAATAGACTTAAACCACCTATAGAGAAGAGCTGTTTTTTCATTAGAGCTGGTTTCTTTCTTTCTCTTTGTGTTTGTTGGTTCTTTGACATTCCACTTGTGCATGAAGGCAAGGTGCAAATTGAGCAGACAAAAAGTAAAGGCCCTCTTTATAAGGGTCTTTGAGTGTGTGTGTTGGTTCTGTTCTTAGGAAGTTCTACAGAAAGGAATAAATCCAGATTCCCAGTTCAGTTCTCATTTATTGAAGGGCAAACAACATTACTGTGGTGTTACTTGAAACAAATCAACCTATCAGGCACTTTAGACAACTTGCAAGTTTTTCCAAATAAGAGAACTGAAGGTTCTTGATGTACACTTGGAAATACCCAGTAGTCTTTCCGTGGGAATATGTGTTGTGATGGACTAAGTGATACAAGTAGGTGAAAAGCTTTTAAAACGTTCAGCTGCCCCTGGAAATGCCATTTCCTCAGTCCACCTCTAGGATGGTACAGAGCTTCCAACAAAAGTTCTTAAGATGTTCATCAGCAGTTGGACTTTGGCCTCCTAATGGTCCCCAGATTATGGTGGGTCCATATGGAGATGTCTAGAGGATGCTTTGTGTCCTGTCATCGCTTACTAAACTTTGGTTTTGCATGTCTGATTGTCAGGATGCTTTTTTCATTAGAAACGTGTTTTGTAAGTGAGGAGCCTTAAACGTTCTGTGGTTTCTTAATAACCATGAAAATGCATAAAGCTGGATAGAGCCCTGCTCCATACTACCCCAAAAAATGATGGAAGTAAAGGGTGTTACTGTTGTCTTCTTAACCAAGTGTGTTCCCATGCATTGAGTGTGTGTCTGATTATTGTTTCAGTTTTGAAACTGTTTTGAGTTATTAAATAAAAATGGAACTAGTAGACATTCTTTGATATGCAGTGTTTCATGTAAACAGAGCAGTCAAAACAAAGCACTCCTTTAAGTTCAAATGCATCACGTGTCTAAGTTGAGATATTATATACAAATGTTTCCTGAGTTTTGTCCCCTATGGCAACAAGAATACAGCAGTGTTGGGTAGCGTTTTGCACTTGCTTACTGGAGATTTTGTTGAATGATCTTGATTTCTATCCTCCTCTAAAATGAACAAGTGTACTTCTGTTTAGACTGGTCCATAGACCGTTACTGAAAGATGACTATATCTAGTTGTTGCATTTTGTTTACTGGGCATAAAGAAAGGTTGTGAAAAGAAACAGAAGTGTGATGACTTCATGTGTCAGTTGTTACACCACTATAAATGCACCACTATTAATTTCCTTAGATTTTTTTCTCCTATTCTTCCTTCCCTCCCCTAGCCGACTTGAATAACGTGGTCCTCTGGGGGGAGAATTTAAGAAGTAGTTTCTAATGGGAACACTGATGGCATTTAGAATTCCAACTACAGATTTCTAATTAGTTTCACAGTTTCGGCCATTTCTTTAATGAACTATGTTTGGGACACATAGATCAGAGCCCTGCTTTCTTGAACTGCCTACAAAAGCAGGGAGTGTGTTATGTGATAAACGTCTGTGATCATCTCATTTCTCAGGTTTGTTATTGTTTTTAAACAGAGGGATCATTAAGGCACTTGCTACTGCAAAGACCAAACAATAAAGACTCGATCAGAAGAAAAGTTTGAGGAGGCAAATTCTGCCTCTCCCACTACCAGATCCAAGTAGTAAAGCGAAAACCAATGTTGCTTTTAAGCAACATAGAGATTTAGATGACAAATGTGGTGGTGGTGCTCTCAGCTCTTCCTGCTGCTTTTTTTTAGTAAAGCCGTTAAAGAGTAGGGCTTGAAATACCAGCAAGTTTGCCTCAGGTCTGAGTGCTTAGATAGTAATTCTTGGTCATTCTCATTCAGTCGTTTGTGAAGCTTTAATTTGTCCTTTTAAATAATATTAAAAGGCTTTATAGAGTTCAGAACAAAACTGCTGGTCCCTGTAGGGCTGTTGGGTTGGAACTTTGGGTGCTTATAGCACGTCTAGTGTGACCACAGGGTTTGAAATGCAAGAGATTCAGACCTCAGTGTAGATGTTTTTCCAAGCGTATTTCATTCTGCACATAGTTAAGTCATCCGAAGAACATAGACTTGCTGCTTAATTGTGCAGTATCAAGTTTTTTTTAGCTGGTATGATGTGGATCCCAAGGATATTCTGTCCATGCTGTTTTTCTGTACAACTCCTTTGGATAGCACTGAAATGGTTTGTCCTTGCTATTCCCTGTACTTCACTGACAAGCACAGGTGAAATGGTCTCTTGATGTTACAGCTTGCCCTTCCTTCTTTCCTGGATTTTTAATAGTTCCAAATTTGTAACAAAAGCAAGAAGCAAGCAAACATAAGCTGCTTTCATTTTGCTTCCTTGCAACTACTACTGTTATGCTAGGGATGGAAAGCAACTAATTCTTCTCCTTCTTCGGCACTTAATTGGGTTGCTTCAACCAACCATTTGTGAAGGACAATTTAAAGAGGTTTCCGCAGTGTTAAATGGAGTGGTTTATGTAGAAGCTTATTAATGTGTTTAACTTCCAAAACTTAAAGCACTGTTGGCAGTCTGAAAACATGCAAAAACTTCACATTTGTTGCACAAAAACAGTTTCCAAGTTGGAAGTACCAGTTGCTAGACATCATTAATAGTACTCATAAATGGCAAACAGACTGTAAATGATGTGTATCTGACTCTTAATGTTGTGTGTTTCTACTCTACGGAGTGTAATGAAATGGAGAGCGCTCATTATATCCATAGTGGTCATTTTTATCTTCAAGTTGCAGCATAAATGAACTGTGTAAACTGTTTCTGTTTTCCAGACTACGTTTTGTAAGAAGATGAGGAACAAAAAGCAGTGTATTCAAGATACAGAGGGTCAAAAGCATGAAGGCATGGAAGGTAAAGTCTGTATAAAAACATCCAAGTTATATTATTCAAGTTCAAGCTGTGAAAGGTTAGACTTTAAATTTGTTCCTCAATTGATATGCTGCTTGTTCTGAAAGAAGTTGTGTAAACATAACCACTGTCTCAACATAATATTTTTCTTCGGCCTTTGAAGTGCCCTTATCCTTTCCTGTGAATTCTGGGTTTTACTTGTTGGCAGAACAAAAGTAGAAGTGGCAGCAGTTACTCAAAAAAATAATGAACTTAGAGTGAAAATCACTGAAGAAGAGTTCTTGTCTCAGTTGGCATTATAAAAATAATTTCCAATTTAAATAAAAAAATCTTCCCATTTGTGTGAAATGTACATTATTAGGTAAATGTTGGAGCGCATTTGGATTAAAATAGTTCTTAAAGTGGAAAACTAAAGGTAAAGTATGTACATACAAAGATGAATATCTGATATGCTGGGATAATATATTTCATGGACACAGTGCAGTCATATGAGGAGCTTTCAGAAAAGCAATAAGTAAATGACTTCACAGTCAATGGGAAGTACTTTGTGATGCTTTCCTAATGTAAGTAATCCTAGAGCTAGCTTTCCTTTGTTGTAATGTTAAATCATGGCACAGCATTCTATGAAACGTCATGCAATATTTTTCACCTGAAATATATGCTTGTAACTTTTCCTCTGGTCAGCATGTTGACTGCAGTAGACTTGAAAATGTGATTAATTTGCTTCTTTCTGCACAGTTGTGTTTTATTACCTTGTTACTGAAATCTACGAGGACTTTGTTTCAAAAAGAGACAAAAATTCTAAGTGTGAATGTTAATAATACCAGGTGAAGAAATGGAAGAAAGTTGTTCCTGTTCTACTTTATTACATGACGGTGACACATGCCCCATCTGTCTGAACTGCCTTCTGGAACAGGAGATTGGTTTCCCTGAGAACTGTAGTCATACTTTCTGCATGACTTGTATTCTTAAATGGGCTGAGGTAAGACTGGGAAGCAAAGTGTGTGTTTTTCTTTTATTAAGCTGTATTGTGTCCAATAGCTATAGATTTCTTTTTTTTATGTAAGAAAGAAAGCTACACTGTCTAACTCCATACAGAAGTGTCTGAATTACCAGCTTATAAATAGATCAGTGGGAAACTTTCTTCTTAATGTGATGTAGTACTTTGTGTTTGGCTTTTACTGGGTATCATGCCTTATTAACGGTTTAGGGAGTTTAAAGAACAGTAAAAAGCAACAATGGCTGTCTGGAAAATCAGATAGTATAATGCACATGTCATAATATCACAGTGTCAGTCAAGCTTAATCTTATTTAGTTATGTACTGCTTCTCACACTGTGAGCTTTTAGGACTGAAGCCAGTTGGTTTTCATGTTGGTTTACAATACAAGTCTGGTAACACCATGGCTGTTCTAGAATTCTCCTAAAAGGCTTGAGTGATATTCAGAATATTAAAGTATGTATAATTCAGTAACCACATGAGCTGTAACTTTGTAGATAGGGCTAGAACCGTAAAGTTGCTTGTTTGAACAAATTCTTGTTCATCCTGTTTAATTCCCTTTTTCATCAGTGTGTCTTGTAAACAATGCATTAAGTCTTTGGGTTGCTACTTGGTCTTTCTTTTGTACTCTTGAATAGGTTATTCCTTATGGAAGACCCTGGTTTCTTTGCAATAGATTTTTTTCTGCACTGAATGGTTATTTTAGTTTATCCTGTAGAAAGGTTGTTGTGTGTGTACCTATACGTGCAATATGCATGTGTACTTTTTAACTTGTTTTTAACCTTTTGTGTTCTTTTTATTACCAAAGGTAGACAGTATCACAGATAATTCCTTAAGATTTTATGTGGGCTTCATACTGTCAAAAGTTATCAGATGGAATTTAGTTTGTAATTACAGAGCAGGTGACAAACTTAAGTCTCCTATTGCCAGATTTTCTGTTCTGCACATGATTAATTTTAATGCTTTTATTTAGTGGTGAACAGGAAATTCTCATACACAATTTAACCCTGACTTCCTTAGTTGGTAGTTATTATGGCAGCTGAATGGCAGTCAGCAGTGACATTACAGAGAAAGCAGTATGGTAGGCTGGAGGCTTGTTGCTGCATTCCAGTGTGCTCATGGTGGGCTTAAAAGCATCTGATAGACAATGAGAGAAACAACTTTTTGTTCTGTGTCATTCATTTGCCAACTCTTAAAGTTTTTGTCATGTCAAATTTATTTTGGCATGAAATGCTGTACAAGTAGAATAGAAGTAACTTCTGCTCTCAAGAGTTTACAGGTGTACTGGATGTGATGCCACAGAAATAGTGGGGGATTGTTTTAATGCTGCCTAAGGCTTATGCTGCTTCATTCTACATGTGACATTTGATGGGTAAAACCAGCCACCCTTCCTCTGATGCTGGACCTGTTCAGTGCATGAAACTATATTGCCCAAAGTGATAATTTGGTTTTTAAGTGTTTTAAAACTCTCTGATAAAAGTGAAGAGGTTTTGCCTCTGAGAAACAGATGAGGTTTTATAGCTTGGACTGATAGAATTACAAGCACGTGTCCACTTGAAGTGTGCTGTGTGTTACTAAATAGTATGTAAATAGTTCTTTCCTTTTGGAGAAACTTGTTGCATAAGGCTTGCTTTCTCTGATAGTTTTTGTTAATGATTAGTCAAGAACTAAATAATTAACAGCCATTTTAAGTCCTTCTGAGTAATTAAGGTTTCAAAACTACCTGCTCGTTTAAAAATATGCTACCAGGTGCTGTTTAAGGAGTGAGTATTCTTTCTTGAGTGTAAATAAATAGGTTTCATGAGAATTTTCCTTTTTCTCTGAGCATTGGAGAACAGTTAAAAATAAAAAGCCTAAAACTCTCAGAAATGTTGCTTGATGTTTATATTCTCGTTGTGCTGTAATGTAACTACAGCTGTATTCCATATACTCAATGACCTTGTCAGCAGTCTGCGTTCAAGTTGGGTATTTTTCTATCCTTGTTGCACCTAGGGTTTGAAATATACTTGTACATAATCAGATTGTACGTGATGGTTGTTTTTCTGAGAGTTTATGGCTTTTGTATGTGCCTGTGTGGATCCTAACTGAAACTGGGGTGGTTCAGGCAGAGAGTAAGGGCATGTTTGACATTTTGTTTTTCTAATTGTGATAGGCTTCCAGTACTACAACTACAGCGATGTGTCCTGTGCCAGCAGGTTTTCCTACTGCAGTCAGCAGCCATACAGCTCTGAAGATCTTACTTTTTAAGATGTTGTTTGGGTTTTTTTGTTCCTTCTAAGTTGAACAACTGCTGATTAATTCCATGAAGGGCTGAAGTAGGATATTTGCCACAGAACCCTAGATACATGAACTCCCAGTGACTAAATCTGGATAATTAGTAGCACTGCAGTTTAGTTAGTCAAACTCTATGCTGTTAGAATGTCATCCTTTGTGCCTCTGACCATGCTAACTAGTGCTCTCCCTCTTAAGAGCGAAAGAGGTGAAGTGGCAGGGAGTGTTCTCAGTAAGTATGCAAAGATTAGTGTAACTGTCATTCATCCTGTGCTTGCTGTCACTCTCCTCTGTAAGCTAACACCATAATTTACTAATGTATACTTTGAAGCTTGAGGCTTTGTCTTTCAGTATGGCTGTCAGACAGTCATACAGAGTAGAGAGAACTTAAATGCCTAAATCTGAAGCTAAGGCTGTTAGACTTGGCATTCAGTGAGAGTGCTGAAGGAAAGTGTAAGGGTTACCTTCAGTATAAGGAACGTCTGCATGATAATATTGTTCTGCCAACAAAAACTCCTCTGGAATCTTCAAATACTGTCAGTATGGTTGTGTTACATCAAGGGAAGTAATAATGTGCATGTTCCCTGTCTCATACAACTAGTAAAAACAGGTCAAAACTATAAATGGGTAAGTACGTGTTCTAGTTTCTACGAGAGGTCTGAATGCATTAAGTAAAGCTTAAAGGAGATTGACCAGGTATTTTTGTCTATCAGATAACAAAAGTATCTGCAAAATCACCTCCGCTAAGACAGCTTCTGTAGCAGCAAGGTTATCATGCCTACATGCATTAAAGGAAAACTCTTTGCTATTTCGTATTCTAGTCAAAGGTGACAGTTTTAAGTTAGGGGACATAAAACATTTACTCTTCTTTTTTGTAGGCATTTAACTTCCCTTCTGTTCTTCAGAGTGCTAATAAATATGCTGAATAATTGCTCTTCTGGTAATTTTTCTTATGAGCAATCATGAGAGGAAAAGAGCGCTGAAAAAAAGATCGAACATTTTCTGTTTTATCAACATTACTGTGCAAGAGAGATGTTGATTTTTAATGGCCCTTCCCTAGTAAGCATCTCTCTCCTAATCTTTGTTCCTGGCTTCTCTCGTTCATTTTTTTTCTTATCTGGAGAGTTTGGAAATGGAGTACGTTTAGCTGTAAGTTCTCCAAAGCTTTGAGGCACATTCAAGTAGACTCTATGCAACATCAGTCCAAAGAAGAAAAACAACAGCAAAAAAAACCTCAGTGATTTGCACAGAGTTCACTTGCATTACATTTCTAGCAGGTGTTCTAATCTTACAACAGTCGTTACTTTGTCATTTGTTTTATTTTGAATTGTTCTGTATGGTAACTGGAATTCTTAATTAGTGTTCTTTCTGATCTGGATTTCTTTTGTCCTAAGGAATACAGGGAGAAAGCAGCTTACGTGGCATTGTGTTCCACAGTGATCTGCTGCAGTGCAAAGCACTGTGGGCCGGACTAGGGCTATATGCATGAACTGAATATGCAGTGTGTTCAAAAAAAACCCTAGGCCTGAAAAATAACAAAAGGTTTCTTGATTGAGATCATGAATACATAGACAGTGTATCTGAGGAAAAACTTTTTACAAGTCATTGTGGAAAACTTCTTTTTTCCTAACTACATGTTCTTTTCAAATTACATGTTCTCTGATGCATCATTTCTCTTGGCAGATTTATCAAGTGAAGTACGTTTGTGCAACAGCTTACAAAGCTGTTAGGGAAGTACAGTGTAAAACTGTGTGAATGTTTTTGAGCTTGAGTTCAAGTTCTCCCAGTAAGAGGGTATTAAAGGAAGTACAGTGACATAGTAGTTCTTCATAATTTCACCAATCCTTACAGGTCACGAGTGATTTTATCCTTTCCTAAAGACAGCCACTATTCCACTAGTCCTTGTCAATATAATATGGGATATAAAAGCAACAAATGACTATTTTGGATAAGTAAAAGCTCCCAACTGGAATGCCTTTAGTAGAGAAAAAACAGCTATTTATGTAGTAACTAATTAGTGTGTTGATTAGATATTGAGACTGGAATCTGTTCTTATGTGCTCTGTATCTTCATTTTCAGCAGTGATGTTTTTGAAAACAGAAAGTAGCTTCAGTAGTTACAGTGCTTTTTCTAAAGCATGGCTACAGAAGCTTCGAAAGTATTTTTTGTGTGTGTGGGTGGGTTTGTTGCTTGGAGTTTTTATTATCATTTTAAGTAAACTGAAAAAAAAGTCATCCTGGATCTTGACTTGTTTCTAGAAAACAGCGTATTTCCTGATGTCGTCTTTTCATCCAAATGTGAAGAGATGATTCTCACTGCATGTATGTCATGGTCTCTCGTATCACTGAAGATGGAGGCAGAGTTGTTGAGGAATGTTTTCTGAACTGATTGGGTTAATATGAACTTGAGTAGCTTCCTAAAAATTCTCAAGACCTATGACTGCTTCAGCCTTTGTCTTCATCACTTTCTTCAAATGCTGTTGGAAGTGATGCTCTTGAAAATAAGGGACGCTTACTCTTTCAGATTAGAGATTGCTGTTTTGTGGTAGCAGTGTAAAGAACACTGAATGCCAAGTTACACCTGTAGAGCTAAAGCAGGATTTTGCTAGAGGATCATCAGAAGCAATTAAAATACTGTTGAATGTATTTTCAGAGAACTTAGGAACAGGTGCAGGTGTGCAGGTGCTTTTAGGGAGTTACAGGTTCCGTGAATACCTTATGTGCTGTATGAAGATAATTCTTCAGATCTCACAGGATAGGTGAAAGAAGGGGTTGCTGCAGAGTTACCAGGTCTAACGTGAAAACTGTAAGGTAGTTTTGGGTAGAGAATAAAACAGATATTTTGAACAGTGTGCTGAGTTACTTTTTTTCTCCAAGTAGTGTTGGGAATAGAATTTGTAAATATTGGCTGTCTGGTTATATTAAGTATGTGTTCTTTTTTGTTCCAACTTTTAGATATCTATGTTAAATTAAGACATTGTATGGAATTATAATTCTTCTAAGGTTGTGATACATGGATCCTGTTTTGCACAATAAAAGTGAGAGCTACTGTGTGGACTCATTCTGTATCAGTGGCTATTTTTCTTAGGTATTTTTCCCCCCAGATGGATGGTGTACATTCATTATTGTTCATAATGTTTCCTGGATAGAAACTTCAACAGACAGGAAGTGCTGACTTGCCTTGAGTAAAAGGATGTCTTGGTGTCACCTTTGTTTACTGAGCCATTTTTTCATAAATAACAACAGGGATGAGTGGAAGGCCACCACTCTTCATGCTTTCTTGCTTTCTTATTGTAAGGGTGTAGCCATTTTTTCTTACTCCAACTTCTTCCTGTAGCATAAATTTGGCCTTGCTATTGGGAAAAAGGGCAGAAGTTGGTTGTTTTTTTTTTTCTTGCTTCCGTTTCCACTGATGCGTGTTTATACAGAAGAGTAGTATAGACAAAGTAACCTGGATTTCTTCATGGTTGCTGACAATTATACCCTATTGGGGAACACAGGGCAGTGATGCACTTGAGGCTGTCCTGTCTTTTCTGGAATTTCTCTTGAGAATTCTCTTGGGATGTGGTGCAAGCTGTCAGATATTTCTAGAGGTATGAAGAAGAAGTGGGTAGGAATAGAAACAGCATTTGGTCTTTCTGCACATATCTGAGCCTAACTGTAGTTTTTGATTCTTCCGGATTGTTTTCCTCTCTTTCTGCTTCTTATAACCGTATGTAACTGTTAAGCATTTCTCCAGGAAAAGCTGGTCATGCGAAAGTGAGTGCTTTCCTAGTGGAGTAAAAATGCTTATCACTTGAACTGCTGCTATTAACACTTAACATTCCATGATATGTCATTGCTGTGAATAAACGTAACTTACTGTGATGTAAACTTGTGAGCATAACTTAATATTCATGTGTAAATTCAATGTCAAAACGTATTGTCTTTCAAAAACTGAACTTTCAGTTAACCTAAATCTGGAAATGGGGCTGAGAATTACAAGGAAAACTGTGCATCCTCTTGTCTTTGACAGTCATAGATATGTGTACGAATGGAAGTACTTAACGGGAAGCTTGCAGCAGGTTCATACTGCCAGATATGCCAGCTGAGCACCACGTTACCACAGGGTAGCTGTATGTTCACTACAGGATGAAAACTGTTGTTTTAATCGGAGCCCTTAGGGATCTGGCTTAGTTGCCCAGTATGCTAATTTTAACATGGCAGGAATAATCAAAAGTCCCACAATAGGGACTTTAAGCTTTCAG
>PPHD01019027.1:0-14284 GCA_002909625.1 Bambusicola thoracicus | reverse complement strand
TTTTTTTTTTTTTTTCCCCTTCTGTTTTGAAATGATTTGGAGATTAGAATCTGACAGTTGAAAAGCTTGAAGGGATGAGTTTGCTCCGTGGATTTTATAGCGTGTGACATTTCCAAGTGAGGGACAGAGAAAGTGCAGTGATTTTTTTTTCTTTCACTCTTTTAAAGAGCCTCATTTGAAGCACCCGTGGGCCCTCAGGTGGTACCTTATTCCAGTTAGCAGGGTAACGCTGTAATTTAGCTCCGAGTTCACTTTTGCAGATATGTAGGAGGTTTGCAAGAGACTACATGTTATGTTATTTCTAATACGCATTTGAAAAGTTCTGAACATTAGCATAGAAGTAAACTAGAAGTGCAGAATTTGTCCAAATGTAAAATAGGAGTGATGGTGGCTGTTATATCACTTTCAAATGATCCCTGAATGAAATGACACCAAAGCCTCTCCATGTGTGTCTGTAAGGCTGGAGGAGTAGAAATCTGGCTGAGGGCACTTAGGAAAACCCTTTAAAAATTAAATGTCATCAGCTCGTGTGGATGCGTTTGACTTCAGCTAATGCAGAGATGTCTACATCCTCTCTCTTCCCCCTCTCACCCAGCCAGAGCGCGCATCATTCATTTCTGCACCTTACAGTAGTGTGCATCTTCATGAACCGTGATCAGAGAAGTCAGTACTGGTGGAATCCCCAGCCCTCTGCTACCAAAGAGGCATTGATGCTGGAGGCTTTAAGCTTTCAATCCGAGCAAAGGCCAAACATTTTGGTTGGAATAGCAGGACGTGTTGCTGTTGGGCTACAGTGAGCCCATGCTGATCTTCCCGCTGGCTGCGCTCTTCTTACAGAGATGGCCAGCACATACGAGTAGCAGAGTATGTTACGAATCCTTCCATAAAACAGGTAATGAGCCAACAGACACCCGTGGTAACAAAACAGTACACACACGCTCATGCACACATAGTCTGCCCTTCCTCTTGCAAGATGAAACCTTGAGTTCTGGTGGCACGAGGCAGGTTCTCTTTCTGCTGTGTGTGCACTTCCCTTTTTAAACAGAACCATACCAACAACACTGTAACAGCAACAAGTACCATCACTAAATCACTCTTACTCCCGCAGTCATTTTGCTTATAGCTCATAGGCTGTATAAACCCTTCCCACCCATTTCTCAGATATTCGTGAGTGAGATCTGCACAATTATAATGAAAACCAAATCCAGGCAGTGTAGGAACAGCAGGGAAATGTATGATTTCCTTTTCACCTGCTGTGCCCTTATTTAATGACAGAGAACTACCATTCTTTTCCGTGCATCAGATGAAGTTTCCCCCCTTATTTGTGGTTGGAAGAATTAGAAAGAAAAATAAGCAGATGCCATAGGGACAGAACAGTTCCCCATGTCTTGTCCCCTCTCTCTGCATGAGAGTTCCATGAAAACTGCGGGATGATTATAGGGAAGGTTGTGCCTATCCCCAGTGATAGCACGCTGCCAGGGATATGCGGCTTGCCAGGTGGTGGCAGTAACAGCAGAGGCACAGTCTCCTTAACCACAGTGGTAAATCTGCCGAAAGATGAACCGTAGCAACCTTGTGATAGTACAGTTCGTATTTCCTCTAGCAAGAGTTACTTTAATGAGGCTCCTGGCATCACTGTCATTCTTTCAGAAGTTGGCTGTATGAATCAGATTTTTTTTTTACTTGCCTACATTCTGAACAGCTCTGGGTTTTGAGAGACAAACTGGGTGATGGCTGTTTAGTTTTAGTTTGGCAAAACAGCTTTCTGAGCTCTTTTAGCTTGATGTTCTTGATAGCTCCAGAAGTACAGCAAGTATTACTTTCAGACAGTACTTTCAGTAGTTTACAGACCTGTATCCTTGTTTAATTAGGAATGTTTTTGCATTAGATTTTCCTCAAGAAGGAAAAAAGGTCACATGTGAATGCAGGTCCACAGAGAATGATGAGCAAATGGCTCCCTACAACTTCGATAATGGCCAATGGTCAATGTTTGGCAGATGGATGTATCTAAGTAGCCAGCAGGTAGTTGAGATGCATCAGTCAGTCTAGAACATGGTCCTCAGGTCCTCATGGCTACATCTAAAATGAGTGAATGAGTGTTGTAACTTGTTCTTCTCTGTCCAAACTGTGAACCCAGACAGAACATGCTTGGGTCCTCATCTGTGTGCCAGAGCAGAGGAGAAGCATGAAGGAAGAGCTGAATTGTTTTGGGGAAACCAAGATATGCACCAGGGTCTGAGAGTTTTTAAGTATTTATGGGTTCACTGGCTTAGACATAGCCCAAAGCTACTTTAAACTTGTAGCAGTCTTGGCCGCTTGTGGTCAAAAATTACTCTTTGCTAAAGTTGCTCCTGGACTTGTCTCCTGTGTAGAAGCATATTGCAGAAATAGGCACAGTGAGGGGAAACACGATATTCCAGTTCTGAATTACTAACTGAGCCACAGGGGTGGATGGCAGAGAAGAACATTATTTGGTATTCTACTTATTGTTATTTCAAATAAACAAACATTGGCAACAGAACAATGGCTTTCGTTTTGGGAAGGTAGACTGGGAGCTGTCTCATAAGAAACCGAGATTTGGAGGGACTGTAGCCAATTTGGCTGCTTCTGTTTTTTCCTCCCCTTGTGTCAAATAATAATGTAAAACAGTCTTAATTTCCACAAAATATCTTCAGTGTTACCTTGTTTATGGAAAAGTCAGGTAATAGCCTGGAATTCTTGTAGCACATTGTTGGAATGCTTTTTCGATGCTGTGTTTTTATTCTGCTCTACGTTATGCACCTATTCTTTCTGGGTGTAGAAAACTGGTGATAGCTGAGCCTTATTGGCATATTCCATCAGTGGAATAGCCATATCTTGAGGTTATAGGTACTTTTGTTTTGACACGCAGTGTAGAAAGAATAAGTTTAAGATCACCATGCTTATCTCCACACTTAGTTCGGCATTGTTTTGCCATACGTTTGGAACCATCAACTTAGCTTTTATCTCAGTTACAGTGTTTTGTGTGTGCATGGGCTTGTACAAACAATAGGACACAAGTGTTTCTTATTTTAAAATCTTGATGACTTGTAACGTACCACAAACTATTTAGTTTTATGCTTTCAAAGCCTTGCTGAGCCACGTGTCTTTCTCTATATAATACTGATCTTAGACCTTGCAAAGGAAGAAAGTTTGGTTGAAATCACTTCTCAAAATGAGCACCTCTGCCTGTTAAAAGTTTCTTTCATCAGAGGCTGAATATTTCAGGGAATAATTGTTTTCTTTTTCTCCCCTGGCACGTGCTTTGTGAGTATTCAATAGTATTTAATGCCCTGGATAGCTTCCACAATGCTCACCAGTATAGGATGGAGCACTAAGGTAGTTCAGTAAAGGGAAGCTAAACACAATCAAAGCTTTTCTAGTTAAGGACCCATTTGGATGGCGCCTGCAAACCCAAACATTTGGAAAAATTACTCTAATTTTGACTCAAAACCCAAGACCGTAAATAAGACCGTAAGTGGCTCCAGATCCTAATAGCATTGTTACTGCAAATGGGCATTGGTACAATCAAGGGTACATCAGCTCTCAAAGTAAAGCACTTTCAACAGTGCCTCCTTGCTATAAATTCTCTCTCAAGACACTTCTCATTAAAGAAACAAACCCAAAACCTGTGAGAATTTATTATTGAAAGAGTCAGCAAAACCTTTGATCAGCTGCTAAAAATAATATATCTGCATGCAGCCAACATAAACTGTACCTTATTATATGAAATACATAATGGAGATGGCAAGTCAACCTCACACCTGGAAGATTTTAAAGCTAGAAGCAAGGAGTGGAAGTGACTGTCAGTGGGGAAGGAAGAGCAGGACAAAGGAAACAGAAAGAGGTAAATCACACATGCTTTGGCCAGTTGTGATGTTTTCATCCTTCCACTGTTGCCCACTGAATACCTTGAAGAACAGCTACGATTATTCCTTGAAAGCTGGTAAATCCCAGGGTTTGGTTCACTTTGAGAAGCCTCTGTAGGTTTAGCTGCTATCCAAAACCCATCTGAACTGTATTGGTTTGGAAATCAGGCTACAAGACTTTTCAAGATCTGGCTTGCTCAGGACTTTGCTAGCGTTTCCACTTCTTCAGCCAGACCAGACTTACCACAGGCGCAGCCATTCTCACAGTATTTGGGTACTTCCATTTCCTGTCGGGCCTGAGACCAGGAAGTGCAGAGGCGCCTGAAAATTAAAAAACTGAGTGAGAAAGGTTTGAGATCAAAGACCTATTTTTGAGCAGCAAATGAAGGTTTGAGTTTGGTTCAGGAGTGGCATTTTTATCTGAACAAACTCCTGCAATCTTTGGGAAGCTGTGCAGTGGGGTTAGATTTTGCTAAGGAGCCAGAGTTTTCCATATTTGTTTGTTTACTTCAGGATCAAACCCTGCATGTTTCCAAATATTCTGTGAAGGAAATACTTCAGGTTGTTTCAATGTTATGTTTGGAGGTAGAGTTCCAGAAAGTTCAGATGCCAGATTGACCATGCTGGCCATGTCATGGTGCAAATCTGTAAAACTTTCTCCAGAAAGACTATCAAAATTTTTTTTGACTGTGTGAGTACTGCTCTCCCCTCCTCTTCCCCTCTGTTATGTTCTGCAATCAAATTCTAGTGACACTTGTCATTTTGATCTTGATGGCCCCACATATTCTCATGTAGCATACTTCTGTTGACATTTCTCTATCAAATTCTGGTTATTAATCAATACACACTGCTTTCTTTTTTATCTACTGTGGTAGATAAGACACTTTCTACTGTAACTCTGGCTTGAACCCTGAAAAGAGGAATTGCATCAGGAGAAAAAATGCAGTTTACAGTGTGCTGATGTTACAGAGAATAATTGATACCAAAGGAAAAGGAAGTGTAATTTAAGATGTAGAAAAAAAAAAACTGTCCACAGGCAATGCTTGGTAATTGCCTTCAGGAAAAGAAAGTTGACCATGCAGAGAAGAGCTGGTGTAGCATAAATAACTGTGCAGTTCTTCCTGCACTATTTTGATTTTTGTCTAGTTGTCTTATCTGTGCAGGGAATTGTGCTGAATCGCAGTCTTTGGTGTAGCATGATGGTGTGCGTAGAAAGCAAGAACTTTGGTTATGGCAAGGTAGAAGTCACCCTAGAGTGTACTGACTAGGATTTCAGCTGATGAAGTAACATTTGGTAGCAGATGGTTTCTTAATATTACTGTATTAAATTATGAATTGTCTTCAAAAAAGCAACATTAACACATTATCATGCCTTAACACGAACCCAGGGAAATAAGTTTATGTAGACTCAGTTCTGCAAACTGAAGCTTTAGCCAGACTTGGCAAAAGAAATTGCCTTGATGAGTTAGTAACTGCCCTTCAGTGATTTTTTTTCCCCTTTCTAATTTATTAGCTTTCAGAAATGACCAGTAAGCATTTCATCAGCTGCTGAAAATCCAGGCTAATAGAGAATACGTCCTAGACTTCTTGTCAGGACAGAGAGAGAAAACATTTCCTGAAGGCGATCCATTCCAGCTCTCTCCCTGGCTTTCTCAATGTGCTGCTAGAAAACTCACTCAAGAATGTTTACCTCAAACCTATCCAAAACTTGCTTTTTTTCTTCGTTTACTTCGGACTGCTTATTCTGTCATCTTCTGAGACACCAAGTAAAGATCCTTTCTTCTTTTGTGTTACCTTAGATTTGTTCTGGGGATGTAATAATATACTTGCCTGTCTTTAGGTGTTCATTTTCAAACTGCATACAAATTAGCTGTCATACATATGCCATAAATCTTCAAGTCTATCCTAGAGCACCTAAAGAGTACTTATGTGAAAACAAAGAAGAATTCCACTGCTCCGGAATGCTCTTTATTTATGTCAAGCCTGCCTGCTGTATTTTATAGATCCTTAGGATACAATTACTGCTATAAAGTGCTCAGTCTTTTGTTGGGGCTGCATTTCTCATACATTTATCACTATTCTGACTTGTGTTCAGTATTAAAGTGAGATACTGTCAGTGAATAAGCACATAAATAGTCTGGAGAGGTTGGTACATTTTTCAAAATGAAAGTAATGGCAGATAAAAAATCATTTTAATGATAATCGGGATGGACTCACTGTGATCCACATAGCAAGCTGTGGTGCAGAGAAAACCTACAGATTGTGGGCATGTGTGGTTGTCAGGGAGGGAAGGCAATGACTCAGTTTCATTATCTTTCTCCTGCTCTTATCCAGAGTAAAGCAGAGGAGTGGTGGAGTTTAATCTGAGTAAAAGAGTCTGCCATTGAGTCTCATTAGTTCTTTGAAGGAGTGGGAGAAGGAAGGGTGATGTTCTGGTGGATACACAAGGTATTTAACCATATTTTAACCATAATTTGACTATATGAACAGAAATGCTATTAAACCAGACCATGTGATCTACAGTATCAGAGAACAGAAAGTGTATGATCTGCCTGGGATCTAGATCATGTGATCTAGAGAATTAATTCCCAAACCTTTCTCTTTGCCGGGTGATGCTATTTACAATGGCAGGAGGTATTGCCATTGGCTGTGGCATCTTTCTGTTGATGGAAGAGGTTAGACTCAAGGACTCCTTTCTGGAGAATACAGGGGAGAGGCACAGAGGTGGCAGCACACCGAAAAGGTGGTGCTATTAGAATGAGAGAATCTCATTTCAGTGAGGCTATTGCACACATGAAATGCTGCCTGCCATGCACTTGCCTGTCTCCTGACTTTATACTGGCATACAAAATGCACTAGATTCATATTTGGAATTGAGAGGTGAATTTGGTGCTATCTGCTTAGGTGATGAATTACTCAGTGCATTTAATTGCAATGTTTTAAACATCTCATTTCCTTTAGCATCCACAGGAATACCACTTAGTTCAGCCAAAGTGAAGGCTCTGCAGGGTTGCATTTGTCAAGTACTGCTGTCACTGTGGGCCTCTTTTTTAACACCAGTAGTGCTGTTTAGCACTGCTCAGAGGGAGCTATCATGTGGACTGATGTCTCTGAGTGAAAAATCACTGTGACATGTTTTTTGAAGTCACAATTGCTATCGAAATAAATAAGTGAAACTTGGTACCAAGTATACTACTTTGTAGCTGAGGATAGCACAAATTCTAAAGATGCCTTTATCCCCACGTTAGGATACAGGTTAAAAAAAAAAAAAAAAAAAAAAAAAAAGACTGCCAGCAAAGAAACTACAGAAGACTATTTTCTCTTGTGTTGATTTGCTTAGTAAATTGTCTCTGGTCTGTTGGGTGGATGACTTTCTGGAAGCGGCCATCAAAGATCTGAGAGATTTCAGAGAGAAAGGAGAGAGTGAGTTTATTCACATCTTTCTCCATTTCTTTTCCTGTCCTTTCCATTGCACATACAGCCCAGTGCCAGTGCTTTTGCAGCATTCATCGGGTGCTGGGAGGTCACCTTTCCTCTTCTATGGTACTTTCGGGATCCACCACCGGAGGGAGTGCAAGAGCAGCACGGTCTCCTCCACTGGGAAGGGATGAAAGAAGTAGGAACGCTTAGTTTTCGAGCCAGCTGCCTATGTCTGGAAGGGGCTTACAATCAGGTAGCCTCCATTTTTGTCAGCACCTGTCACTCAGTTGCCTGTCAGGCAGGACCTCAAATGAGAAAAATCTCAACAAAAGATATTAAAAGGTAGAATTCAGGTCTATGAAAAGAAAGTGTCTTTAGTGTGGGAGCTCAAAATGGGCAGGTGTGAACAAGAGCAGAAACGTGGCCTAAAATACATGTTGCTCTCTACTCCAGGAAGGCTTCAGCCTGTAGAAAGAGTATCCCCTCTTCATTTCACTTCATGTACTTATATGATTTCTTCTTGCAGCATTTACCTACAAGAATTCTGAAAAACAAGATAAAAGAAAGTGGAAAACTTATTCTCCACATCATATTTAATAGGGTTAAATTTCAGAGTCCATCCTCCTGGGAAAGCATATTTCAAGCACATCAGTTTTTTGATGGATTTCAGCCTGAGTGGATTTAGTTGCAAATCTGAACTTTGTACAGGAGGTTTTATCTTTCCATCTTGTTTCCTCCTTGAAAGGCTTCACAAATTACATTTCTGAGAGGAAGAGAAAGAATTTTTGAAAGGGGTGTTCATTTGGCAAATTGCTCTTCTGTTTAAGTTTCTCCTTTCCAGGTGCTGAACGACTCCCAGAGCATAAGCTCTGTCACTGCTTGGTAATGGAATTTCATTAGTTTGCAATAAAATTACAGGGCAATATTCATGCTCTGATAATTGACTTATTTGTGAAGGGAAGAAGGCAAAAATCAAAGGAGTCAAATATTTATTTGTGAGCCCTTATTGCTGTAATTTTCTCCATTGCAAAATGGATATTCCATGCTGCAGTTCTGAAATGACGGCGCTTACCTTCACTAAATGCAAAACCAGGAAAGACAGAAGGCAGCAAGAGAGCCAAATCGAGGTATTTCCGACTGGATGCCCAAGTCAGATCTGACACCAAGATGGAATGTCATTAATTTCATTGATAGAGATTGCTTTATGCATCCAGGTGGCTGGTGAGAAACCTGCAGAAGCACAGCAAACAGCAGTGCTGGTTTGTTAAAGTGGTCATGGCCAAAGGGCATCTGCAGTGTGCAAAGGGCCAAGTGTCATCTGCATGGTATTTCCTGACTTGAGGGAGCTTAGTTTCTGTACCTTATCATTGCCCTAAAGCTGGGGTTCTCAAGATGTGATATGTATTTCCTTTCACGGTGCAAAACTCTTTCTCCCCTAAAGGAGAAAAAGACCCTAACCAATGCAGCCTGATCTTTCCTGCAAAGAATAAAGGGAGTGTTTGGGTGCCTCCTTCTATTTATCTCAGCATGAAGTGGGATTCATTGTCTCTTTCTAGCTTTTCTTGAGAGAGGAAAAAAGATGGGACTTGCACCAGATGCTTCCATCCTGTGGATCCAGATCAAAGAGCTGAGAGCCGTTCTTGCTGCCACTCCAACTAGTGACTTTGTTCTCTTCTCAAAGCAGTAGCATCAAGAACTACTGATGGGAAACCTTACCCAAAGTCCCTTTTGACAACCTCAGAGAAGTGTCAAGTATTATCAAGGGGCACAGATCTTCTTCGGCAGGATACCTGGGGCTTCAAAATATTTTCTGTCCACTGCAATAAATTCCCTAGATTGCAATCTCCTAACTTAAGACTATCCATGTCAGTCATATATGTGTATGGAGGTGTGCTCTATATATACTCCCATGAACTGCTTTTCTTCCTTCTGTTTTCCAAGGGTGATTGGAAAGGCCCAGTAAGGACCTAAAGTTATACTGGGGTAAATAACCAGAAAGTCAGATTTTTTTTTTCCTGAAGTTTATTAATTTGATCTGAACAGTTTGATCTGAAACTTTTTTGTTTGTTTTGGTCTAAGAAGGGGGAAGATGCGTAGAAGTCTAGCATTAGCTTTCATTTGACTAAGCTCTCTTGACTATTATCCTCAACTATGTGAGAACAGAAAGAGCTTTTTTTTTCTTGCTTGAGTTTCTAATTATTACAGGACCAAAAAAAAGTTGCAGTTTTTCTTCTTGACACCAAGTAAATCATTTCTTTAAAAATGCTATCCTGAATTTTTCCCCACACCTGGGGCTGAGGAAACTCCAAAGTGAGATTCATTTTAGAACCGTATCAGGAAATCACACAAGTAAGACAAGTAAGAAGCAACCAGAAGTGTTCACTGAAATTAGGTGGTTACAAATAAGACTATTTGCATGTAAAAACTCATTATTTCCAGCTGACAGCAATTAAACCAGTGTCAGAGATGGAATGAAATTCCCTCAAGGGAGCCTTGTATGAATGAGACAGTTAAGCATTAGAAAGAGCGTGTATGACAGATGGAAACACTTGAGAGAAATGACAAGTCTATCAAAGCTGAAGGGGGTCACAGTTCATATTCTGCAGCTATTTTGTGGTATGCAGGATGTCTCTCAAGAAGAGCCCTGCAGCTCTACGCTGTCAGCAACAGCAAAGCAGGTGTGCGCGTGTGTCTGAGAGGCAGAAATAGTTGCTTTCTATTTTGCATGCCTGATCCTTCTTTCTTTCTTTCTTTCTCTCTTTTTTTTTTTTGAATATACATCAACACCTTTTAAACCTTTGCCTTTATCTTTTTCAACGCTTCTTGTTTTGCTAAAATTCTGCAGTTTAGGGGAGTGTCATTTAGAAGTTGTTAACAGAGTAGAATTGCAACGGATTACTTAATTTCATATCAGTCCTTTGTTACTGTAAAACAGCCCGAGGGGCTCAGAATGTGTCATATGCACACATTCTGAGTCCTGCCCTTTTAAAAAGGGGTGGGATGTGTGCCAGGTGTCTGCAAAACAGTTCAAAGGGTGGAGAAGCACGGATGAAGGGAAATGAGAGAGTTTGCCCCTGGTATGCCATTTTGAGAGAACAGAAATGATTCTGCCTCATCGTGTTGCAGTCCGTCACAGTTAATAGGGGGGTCTCAGCTGCAGCTTCTGTCGTGATCCTCAGGAATCTCAGTTTGCTCTCGTACACGCTCCTATGACTTGAAAAGCAGCAGTATCTGAGACAAGCTTTTGATAGAAGTTACAGTTCTCTGATCATGTCATATGTGTCATAGAGGAGCTGCAGGTGCAGCAGCACGAGTGACATAGAGTTTATACAATAACAGTCCAAATATTCCAAAATCCTAATAGAGGATATGGCCAAACTTCTACACTAGATCCTCCTAAGTTCAATAGGAGCTTGAGCTGGGTGAAGTTGGACTTGTGCTTGTCCTCTTAACTTTGTGAGAAGGAAAAATCCTGAAAGGAATGAAGGAGAATAAACTTGACTATGGGTCTCCCGTACAAGGACTGAGGAAGGTGGAGATGGTTGCAATACCTGAAACTGATGCTATCAATGAGCATATTTGGATGTGATAAAATCTCTGTCAGTACATGTCTGTGTAGTGGGGCTGTTCATACCCACATCCCTTGCAGAAAACAGGAGCATGTTTTCAGCTTTCTGTATGTACAGGTAGAAAAGTGATCAGCAGAAGGATTCGAGTGGACATAAACTGTACAAAGGGATGGCACAAAATCACCTCTCCTGACTATGTTGCTGATATCCAACTTCTAATGTTTAGTCTCTCGAGTCAGTTTTGTTGTAATAACCATGTTTCTTACATTTTGACAACTGCATTTGACTGTAGAACGTACTGCTGAAGCTGTAAAAAGACACTAATTTTTGCAATGTAACTTCTTAATGTACTGTCTACACTTCACTGTGCAGTGCAAATATAGCTTAGTCTCTTGGTAAGGAGTTTATAAGGTGGAGCTAAATCCCACTCCAACAAAACCATTATTGCAATGCCATTCCAATGTTTTTGGTGAAAATCAGAGTTTTGATCTTGGCAGCAGGGGGAGAATATTTTTGGAGACAGGATTACTCTTAAATTTTAGTATGACACACTGTATTCCTGCTCCAAAAACTGGTCAAAGATTGGAAATACCTGAAGGTGGTGTTGGCAGCAGTTCAGGTGAAATAGAATAAATGAGCAGAACCTGGAAGGAGGCATTAATCAGGGTCAGCAGAATGGGAAGCTGTACTCATTCCAGAAGTGTGGGAAGAAAAAAGCTCAGACCTTGCTTGTTCCTAAATAAAGTGGATTTGTTTTCATAAAGCTCTTCCCTAACAAGCAAACTAGAAGATTATCTAATGGTTTCCTGTTACCTCAGAGTCACATGCGTTATCTGCACATGAAACTGTTAAAACTAGAACTGAGTCAAGGTATGTGTATTGTTCATCAACACAATCAGTAATAAAAAAGGAAAGTTTGCAGTGCCAAGGTACCTACTGTTAATTCTGACTACATTATACTAGCAAGCAGATGCAGTGGTTTCACAATACACTTTGTTTTCAAATCTCTCACCTCTATCAGCCCTAAGTCCTGCTGTCCCATGGCCTGAAATTCTATCTGAGCTTGATTAAGGTACAAAAATGAGGCTCCTCTCAAGCAAGGGTATTTACCTGATTCTGCCTTAGCTCAGAATCTGCCTTATTATCCAGAAGTGTTTGTGCACTGTGGTAAAAAAACTGCTGTAGATTGTATATGAGAGCATGCAACATGGGAGTTTGTATTTTCAACAGCCAGCCTCTGTCTTAGTAACTGTATGATGCATGAAACTGGTTAATGCTGTTATTTTAGTTAATGTGACCAATATTCCCTCATGTCCATTAACTTGAAGCTGTGAATGGTGCTGTAAAATGAAGGGATAGTTTTTCAGCGTGTGGGTCACTTGCATTGCTGTTACAGTACATTGATCAAGATTTTAGGCTTTCTCAAGCTTAGAGATCTCTGCTGCTCACTGTTTCTCAAACAGCTGTTGACTGTGCGCTGTCTCCCAAATAGGCTTTTTTCTTCATCGCACTTCTCATGTCAAAGGTGAACACCACTGCACTATTGCTATTTCGTTTTCCAAACTGCATTAGGACCTGTGCCGTGGGAATCCATTTAACTGTTATGGCATTGCTCGTATACACTGTAACTTGAATCAAACAGTTGGCAGATTTAGCTTGATGGGCTGTGAATCCAGATGTTATCCTTCTACTGCTCATCACCCAATAAAATATGTATCCAGGACTTTGTTACCCTGGGGATAATTTATCTGCTTCATTATGGACCCTTCCCTCACCCTGAGGTAAATTGTTGATCTTTCCAGTGGAGAAGTGAAGTTCCACAGTATATAGTAGGTCATTTCGGAATGTCTCTGGAGACCATTTCTCCCAGAAAGTGTATATTAGGGCTTGAGGGCTATTTCTAAAGCACTTATAATAGACACATTGGTGACAGTGTGCTTACAGTGCACCTCAGAACTGAAGGACACAGGTTGGGTTCTGAAAAAATACAGGCAAATACTTCTGTTCTATTCATCAGTGACCGTTAAGTCACTGGTGCATTTGTGTTTGAGTGTAAGAACAAGCTCACATGGGTTGTCCACTTGTTTCTGTTCATTTACCATGGTCTTGAGGAATTGACCATCCACTGAGGAATGGCCTTAAGTTGCTCCAGGGGAGATTCAAGTTGGATGTTAGGAAACACTTCTTTGGGAGAGCGGTCAGGCACTGGAACAGGCTGCTCAGGGAGGTGGTGGAGTCACTGTCCCTGGAGCTGGTCAAGAAACATTTAGCTGTTGTACTGAGGGACGTGGCAGGATGGTTGGACTAGATGATCTTAGAGGTCTTTTCCAACCTTGGTGATTCTATGATCTTTGCAATGTATAATTCATAAAAAGTCAGTCAAAGGCCATAAAGACATCAGGTGTAAGATGGGTTGATGAAGGAGGGAGAGTCACATATATTCAAATATAGGTGCATTTATCTTCGAAGGATGAAGAAAGCAAAGTGCAAGAGAACAATGTTTTGGTAAATACCATATACCAGACAGCTGTCAATCTCCATGCAGTCTAGAGAAAATGCTCTGCTCTGGCCCATGTCATATATATGCGTGCTCAGTCTCTCTCTTTAAAAAACAAAACAAAAAGAAAAACCCAACAACCCACTGTTTTCCTTCTTTTATGAATAGATGGCTTTTTATCGTCTGAGATTTCAAAATAATTCTTATCAGTAATAAAACAAGTGAAACCTCTGCCAGCCAATCTGATAAGCTGAATGGCTAAATGTTTTCTTTCATGATAAGAATTGTGTAAGCAAAGCTACAAGTGATGAAAAACAACATTGGTATTAAAAAGGACCAAGCAGTGAAATCTGGGCAATTTTTAATACGTTTTTTTAAAAGATAATTTGCCTATGAAACACTGCATTTTTAAAGGGAATGGTTCTTAACAAAAAGCTCTTCTGTTTGAAAGTTTTCTATGAACTCTGTGGATGTTATTCAGATAATGGGTTTATGGCATTCTTAAATAGATGGAGAAGCAGTCATTGTAATGTAGTCTGGAAATGTACAGTAATGCAAAGAAGTCCTGAAGAAGCTGCCAGAAGATAAAAATGCAGGAAGTCTAGCAATTTAAAAGTAGAAGAGGTTTTAAGTCAGAAAGAAATTCAGGCTGCTGTTGTATTACTGTGAGTAGCATCACATGGATAGATTACAGGTTCCTGTAGTTTTGAGGTGTGTAGTTTTGAGGTGTCTCAGTGACCATAGCTAATGCAGTTCCAAATGTTTCATGATCCGCTTCTGTGAACTTTGTATTTCCTGAAAGGTATTCTGCAAAATGTGAAAACTCTTCAGCTTCTCTGAGGTAGTTTCTTCAATTTCAGGTCTGAAAATGACACACCAGCGCTCGATGCTGCCTATTTTTGCAATTACCC